>PVLD010012129.1:0-61838 GCA_004027595.1 Dinomys branickii | reverse complement strand
CTCCACCTCAAGTCTGCACAGGGCCAAAAGCCACCAGGCTCAGAGCTGATGGCACAGTGCCCCTGCACAAGGACCGACTGCAGGCAAAGCCTCCACTTCCTGCCTTCCACATTTCCTCTCATCCAGTCATCATCTGGGCTAGATTTTTCTCACTCCAAGTTTCAGAATTCTAGACAATCAAGGCACAGTTTAGAAAATATGACACAAGCTGATTCTATTTGGTGGTCTCCTTTGGGCTCTGGTACCTACTGTCCATTGGCCAGCACTGACCAAAAACATACCTTGAGCCTCATAGAAAGCAGGGGCTTGTAGGTCGCTGTCGATGTTCAGTGAGTATGTGTGGCTAGGATCACCCAGCTTCAGACTCAGTGGGCCAAGCAAAAGACAAGACATTATCATGTGCAAATTCAATTCTCCCAGTCAGGGAATCGCGTCTCCAAACATGTAAGTCGTTTCTGCTACAAGTAAAACCACTGCCTGCAACAGACCCCACAGACCAGGTGAAGCAGATGTCTGCGGACTGATGGAAATAACCTATCCTAAGAAGAGGAAGCCTTTAATGAGAATGCAATCAAAACACCTTACCCAAGCAGCTTATACCTTATACAGCGGGCGACGGACATCAATGGGACAGTTCTGGATCACTTCATCAACCACATCCGAAATGGACTCCATGAAGTCTGGATTGGCAAACTAGATTATATATAAATACAAAAGAACATTACATATTTCCCTAAACAGCACATAACAAAAACTCTTTAAAAAGCAATCCTAACAAATAGACAATTAACTATAACAAACAATTAACTGTAACTATTAACTATAACTTGAAACCCATCCCACTGGAATGAGGGTACATAAGAGGCTATAACATGACAATGAACCACGTGCACACAGTGATGGTCACAAGTCTCCTCAGAGGGGAAACGTGTGGGTTAGTGGAAAGGAAAAAGTGTGTGTGTGTGTGACATGCAGCGAGAAAGACACACGTACATGACCCATGAACACTAACAATATGACATACACAAAGAACCAGCCAAGGTGCAGGCAAAAGCACACAGATGAGGTGCCAGTGTCTGTGCATGCACACGGGGTGGCAGCAGCGCTCCACACAACTGCATACCCACACACTCCAGAGAAACGCCTCACCTCTGGGTGAAAGAATATTTCAGGTCCCAGGAACCTTTCGTACCCGACATCTATAATGAACTTCTTCTGGTTGATCGCATTGATGCCTGTGTACTGTTTGATCCACTTCCGGGGATCCACATCATATTTAGCAAACTCTTTGACAATGTCAGGGCAAATGTAGCAGTATTTCTCCTGCATGTGCACACAAAGATGTCACCAGGCATTAACAGCTACCCAGAACCTCTGCCCTCTGACACACACACAGAAACCCCATGCATTAGACACACCCAGACATCTGTCCACACAACCAGATATATGTGTGGGTGTGGATCATGCCCTAGATCATCAACTTCCACCTGAGATGAGACAACCCTGGGACTCTGGACAGGGGAGCCTGCTTTCTCCATAGCTCAGCAATTAATCTCAGCCTCACTCTCAATTCTTGTTGCCACACTGTCTGGCACAGTGTCTAAAGGTGTTTATGGCACAGTGTCTAAAGGTGTTTATAAGACAGTACCAGCACCTTGTCCAGTCTTCCCTCAGGCTCCCTGCAGGCCATCCACAGGCAGCACACTATGATCTGCCTCTGGACCCGAAGGCCACACCCCTCTGACCGACTGAGTGCACTCCACATCCATAGCCTGATGCCCCACTGCATGTGCCTAGGACAGATCACCTGCAGCAGCCTTCACTACTTCTTGCCAGGAAGGGACTTGCTGACAGGTATTCTCAGTCACTCGAGTGACACACGCACAGTGTGCCTTGGCTACTGGGATACACAAGTGAATGATCACCCAAATCCTGGTCAGGTGACACAATGCTGAATGAACAGCAGACCTGCTGTAGAGCGACAGTGCCACAGAGTACAGGCGAGGGAGGTCAGGCAGTGGGATCACAGTCACAAGGGTATGGCTGCCCACGAGACTCTGCAAAGGGTTCCCACCGACTCCCAGAACCAGCCAGAGATGTGAAGTGCATCCTGAGCACTGGTAACCCTGGTGTCCATGGGACCCCCACAGAGCCAAGATGGCATGGCTGCAGAGGATGCCTGCACAAACCTACAGCACCGGCACCCAGGGGCTGCTGATTACACCACTTTAGCAGGAATGGCTCTTGAATATCTCACAAGGAAGTGGTTTTCATAACACTAACTATGAAGTTTCTGAAACCTCCAGGGGAAGCCACCTTCCCAACACGCTAACTCTGATACATGCTACTGGAACTGTAAGACTGTAGGGCAAAGACTGTAGGCAGACCGAGCTCCTTGATGACACAGGTCGATCCCCGCAGCCCAAAGCAGTCAGGGTGAACACAATCATGCAGCTGTGCTCAGGAGCCCTGGGCGGTGCCCTCTGGCTTCTCTCTCTTCAACTTAAGGTGTGAAACGCTGCCCGAGAGCTGGGTCCAGAGCAGGAATATCAATCAGAAGCATCCGTGTTTGGACTGCAAGGGTAATGTGTTCCTGCTACACACATCTCGAGCCCACTGGTGCCCACAGAAGTCTGGGCCACAACACAAGGCAGGACAACATGACCACTCCACCAGGCCCTCTTCTTCACCAGCACATGTGAGATGAGACTAGCAGGGCTGGGCCGCTGATGTGGAGACGACAGGCCTCTCTTGCCACTCCCAGGCTCCAGCACACAGTCAGTGCATGTGCCTGCTCAGATTCTACGGTTAGTGCCAGGCCCAGCGAGCCGGGGAGTGAGAGCAACAGCCCACAGGCCTGGGAAAGCCTCCTCATAGCCATGCCCAGCTCGGGGTTTAACTCAGGTTGCCAGAGTGGCCTGGGAATCAGCAGGAGTTCAATTCTGATTCACACTTAAAACTGATTGGGGGGGGCTAAATCAAATGTCCAAACTATACTTCCATTGAAGAAAGGCAAAAGAGAGGAAAAAGAAAGCTTGGGAATATTTTAGTTTTTAAGAAAAAGCTTGAGGGGCCAGCAATACAGCTCAGCAGACACTACTTGGCTAGCACGAGGTCCTGAATGCAATTCCCAGTACCAGCAAAAACCAAACTTGTGGTCCCTTGCAACCTCCCCAACCAAGGGAGGGACTAACTCCCACATGCTCAGGGTTTCACAGGCTCAGTGCAGCGTTTCTGTCCTTGCAAACTCCCATTCCAAGGAGGACAGACGGGCCTGCCCCACCTCTATCCTCCTTCCTACAGATGCCTCTGTCTTCACCAGAGTCAGGGAGTGCTGGGGATCATCTCGAGGTCTCCTCTCATCCACCCAGCCTTGGCTAGGGCTGCTCAGACGAAAGTGGGCATGAGACACGTCACCCCAGCTCCTTACAGCTCAAACACGAGGTCCTGGGGAAAGGAGATGCCCCAGGCCTCCAGCCATAGCCCACGTGGAATCCTCCTACAAAGGCACACAAAATCCTCCCCTCTCCACCTAGCTTTGGATCACTAGCCATCCCTTCCAATTTGACCTTTTCAAAAAGTTTGGAAAATGCCTTTAAAGGGGTGTATGACAAGTCATGTACAGAGAAATACAAACTAATGTATCAGGCTGCTTTTCTTCTAATCTCACAGGCTGAATTATAAAGCTTCCTGCAGCCTTCCTGGCACAAATGAACTCTGGTAGTGATTCTGGATCCTGGAAAGGCCCTGCTGTGAACTCTTGGGGCACAGACTCGCACAGACTCCCCCAGAGCCCGCAGTTCCCCAGCTGCTGTGACCTGTGCTTCCTCAGCCCGAGAGCCAGAGCAGGAGACAGGGAAGTGATGTCGGCAGGTGAAAGCTCCATGAACCAGGGCCAACCAACCCACGCTCTACCACAGACTGCTCTCATTCACAGCCAGGGCCTCAGCAGAGCGCCGAACTGAGGTCGAGCCTCCTACCCTCAGCCCACTGAACTCAGGGTAGACAGGTCAGGGTCCACACTCTCAGGACGGAGAGGACAGCAGGCAGGAGAGGGGGGATGCACCCAGGGAAGCATAGACACCACTTCTCTTTCACCCCCAAACCGGTCGGTTTCCCGTCTGTTTTTACCTTAATGGCTTTTGCGGTCTCCAGTGACTGCTCAGGAGGGATTCCCACCTCCCTCTCCCTTAGCAGCTGTTGAATGAAATACGTAATATCTCTACCTGCAATCGGGATGTGTTTGATGCAGCTTCCAATTACGTAACCTTCTGCCTGGGGAAGAAAGGAAGCAAAAGAGCCGGTGAGGGGTCCCCCCGGTCCAGGCCCACTGTCTGCCTCAACCCCCGCCTGCCCTGCAAGAACTGAGTCCCAGTTCTGCCAGCTCAGAACCAGGGCCTGCATAAGCAACTGCACGTGCAGTTCCCTAACACTTAAAACCTGAAATCACCTTAACAGACTGAGACTCTCCATCAATAGCCAAAACAGTGCTGTCAGTAGAAGTGCAGAGGGAGGCCTCATCGCACAGGGCGGTGCATTTCCAAAAGGTAATGCCATTCATGAGAACTGCTAACCCAGCTATAAAGCTACTCATATGGAAAGCCAGCAATGTGGTGAAGTCCACAGCTTCCAACAGCTTGGATTCAAATCCTGCTCCACGTTTCCTGCTGAGTGCTCCCAGACAAGAACAGCTCCAACCCTGGTACTTCTCCAGCATACAGGGCAGGTAACACCCACCAGTATTTACAACACAGGTCAAATAAACTCTGCCCTGCTCAGCACACAGCACGTGCTACGCAACCAACACTCGAAAGATGGTTCCATTTATCACAAGGAGAAAGAGTCTGCCCCACATGAGCTGCAGCTCAGCTCAGGAGCTGGGACTCTGCAGGGTGTCAGGTAAGGGGCACTGAGGGCTGGGGGACAACGCTGTTCTGCGCCTCATCAGAGAGGCCCCTCTGGGGTGACAGCAGGACCTCACAGCCTGAGCCGAGACACAGCAGGGACACATGACTGCAAGGCACACCCAGCGCTGCCACCCATCACACCACCAGAAAAGCTTGCTCCTGATGGCCCCAAGCCACTGCCTGGTAGGTCTCCACCCAAGCACATCCAACCTGCGCCCACTGACAGGGACATACCTGGCCTGCCTGGGCTGTGCTGAGGGAAGAGTTGTTGTCTCAGGCCACACAGAAAATACAGAGCATGGTTAATGTATACACTAACAAAATTCCTCTTCTTAAAGCTTTTATTATAATGCAGGTATGTCCAATCACAGACCCAGACTGGACATGCCTGTAAGCCTTTCCATTATGGGTATTTTGACCTTGAAGGCATTAATCAAAGCAGTAAAAACTTCAGAAAGCTTTCCTTCAGATTGCTAAATGAAATGCAACAGTGACTACCTTTCCAATTAAAGCAAATAGGTTTTAACCCTAATTTTCATTTTTAAAAGGAGATAATACACAGAACATGCAAAACGCATACTTGTAAAATCCATAGCTAACTAAGTGATTATGCTTACTACGGAGGCGATCAGGAATGATCAGATCAGAACTATGAGTCTGTCCTTTCACTAGATAACCAGCTGAGTCTCAAAAACATAAATTTTAAATAATTCATCTACAATCCATTGGACCAAATTACTACTACAAAGGTCTCCTAAAATCTGAGTTAGGAGTCACTTCTCTAACATTCAAAAAAATAAAACCAGAATGCGATGCTATGGAGCCTTCTGTAAGTCAAAATGCATGGTCTCCTTGGCTCTAAAACTGACTGAAAACCAAAGAACAGTTGTCCACAGCATGGGCAGACTGAGCCAGCCCTCCTTCCAGAGACATCCAATGGGCATGAGCCACACCCACAGCTCCCACACAGCTCCAAACTGTACACAAGGAAACAACGGGGTTGAGGCTACACCCACCTGGGACCCAGCAGGGGCCCAGGAAACGCCAAGCGACTGCTGCCTGATAACTGCAGAAATATGCCGCTATAATTGTAAAATTGTAAAACTGCCAAAGCCATGGGTATCGGCCACCTTCTGCACCTTCTCACACACCTGGCATTATAGCCTGTATTGGGAGGTCCCCCAACCCGCTCGCGCGCACAGGGGGGCTCATCCAACGCCGGCTGATCCGGGTGACACTGAGACTAATGATGCGGTGTGGGTGACGCCACTCGACAGACTCACAGCCCAGCGAGACTACGGAGGGCAGGCAGGGGCGGGCTCCACTCCTGCAGCTGCTCTGCTCAATGCCTTCTGCTTGCCATGCCCCGGCTGCTTCTCTCCGAGACGCCCCTCTGCTGTGCTGCCCTGGGTTAGAACTGTTCTGGACGGAAACCTCCACAGACTTCGGGTGAGCTAAATAAACCTCTCCTTTAACTTTGGGCATCGGGTATTTTGTCGCAGCCAGGAGAAAACTAAGACACCAGGGTCTTTAAAACTCCTGTTACTGTCACTAAATAGCACTTTTTAAATGATGTTTTTAATTACAGAAGGCACTGACTGGGGTTCTCCCTTCTTCCCTTACCTCAAAGCAGGCGAGAGGTCTCAGAGTGAGCATGAACTAGCGGGCTTACCACTGGGATGACGTGGGTGACTCCGTCCCCGCTGTCGATGACTATCCCTGTGAGCGTGCGCTCGCCGACCTGTCGAGAAGTCCAGGAGGCTGCCAGTGCCAGCACTGCCTGGGGAGGAGAAGGGACACTGAGGTACAGGGAAGGCACTCTGAAACCACTGCCTGCCTGACCCTCTGCCTCACTTCAAAATTTCAATCCCAACATGGACATCAAACAGGCAAAGTTCATGTATTTACACTCTAGAAGTCAGGTTTTCAATTAAAAAAAAGAAAGAAATCTAAAGTCTTATAAAGATCAGTGAAAAACTCATTATATAATAGAATATTACAGGCCAAGGATACAGCTCAGCGGCACAAGCACCTGCTTGGCAAGCACAAGGTCTTGAGTTCGATTGTGGTACCAAAAAAAGACCATTCTGATCCCTTTTCCTCTGATTCTGTGTGGAGCCTGGCTGCAGTAAAAGCCTGCATGGACTCTTACACACAACTGGGCCTCCCGCCAGCAGTTCTAACTGACAGGTATAGGACAGTGGTTCTCAACTCTGGTCCCCCATCTGGGGCAGTTTGGCTGGTGTTACCTAACATCTGGCAACACCTGGTGCCACTTTTCACTGTCACTACTGTCGGCAGAGGGGAAGCTGGTGGTGGTCCAGCAGGCAGAGGCCAGACTTGTACTAAGCACCCTGTGATAACAAAAACATCCCTCTGATTAGACACGTCCAACCCAAAGCACAGGGGCAGGAAAACAATGAGCTAAGAATCTGTACTTCAAGAAAAAATAAGTTGGGCATAGTGGCACATGCCTAATAATCCCAGTGTTCAGGAGGCTGAGGCAGGAGGACTGCTGTGAGTTCAAGACCAGCCTGAAATACACAGAGAGACCCTGTCTCAAAAAAAAAAAAAACAAAAAAAAAACTCTCTAGGTAAGCACAGAATACCTTGAGAGCCATCACCCCAGTGTGCCGTGAAGTGTTTCCTCTTTCCATACAACAAAAACAACTTGGGAGAGAAGAAGTATGGTTAAGTAAATGTGGACGTGCTGAATGGATTTTTCTTCAACACAAGGGTTCCTGGCTCCTTCACTAAGGCACTTCAAGTCAAGGAGGAAGCACTGTGGCAAGCCTCCTCCTCTCCTTTCCTTAGGGTGGGGCGGGGCGTGCTTCTAGACACCCAGCCCAGGGCCTAGTACTGAGCTACATCTTGAGCCCATTTTATTGAGAAGAGAGCTCCCTAATTTGGCCAGGTTGGCCTCAAACTCGCAACCTTCTTACCTCAGCCTCCTGAATAGCTAGGATTATACACCTGTACCATCACATATGGCACTAAATACATTTTTGTGTGGAACTCCTACTCCTTTTTACTGGAGACAATATTAGGCAGAAAATACTGGGACACACCCATCTCAGCTCAGCAGCACAGGGCTTGCCTGGCAAGCACAAGGCCCTGAGTTCCATTTCCAGTAAGCCCCGCAAAAAGCCAGACAGTACACTGAGACCCACAGGAGACCAAATAAGCAGACACCCTCCCAACAGTAGCCACTCTTTTTCCACAGGTTGTATTTATCTCTTTTCCTGACCAGAAGTAAGTGAAAGACCTGGGCTCAATGACATACACTTGTAATCCTAATTACTGGAGAAGCAGAAGCAGGAGGATCACAAGTTCCGACCAGCATGGGCAACAAACCAACATCCCATCTACCAAAAAAAAGCTGAAAAAAAGAAATAAAAGAGAACGACATTGACACTTCTATCTTGGCACCCTCCAGGAAATGCACTAGACTTTGCATGGAAAAAGGCAAGCCAGAGTCTATGACAAGGACAGAACTGTTAAAGCTGCGGAGAGCTGGGCACGGGGTACACGCCTGTGACCCCGGCACTCTGAGGGCTGCCCCAGGAGGGTCCGCTCATAGAACATGTTCTCCACGGCGTTTTAGTTGAAACCTGCATGGTGGGTGTGCACGCAGGTGTGTGGGAGGAGTGAAAATGGAAGGACACAGCACAGCCTTCAGTCTTGCCCCAGAGGACCTTTGGAATTACCACTTCTCCCACCACCAGAAACTGATTCACAAAAATAACTTTGTTTTACCTGAACTGCAATGTAGAGTCCTGGCACATTAAATGATTCAAACATAATTTCTGCAAGATATTCTCTATTTTCTGGTGTGTTCAGGGGAGGCTCTGTCTGTAAGAAAACATTCATATTTAATGTTCACCCACATCTCAGTTATATCAAAATCATGAAGAGGCTAACCAAAAAGCACATCAGGTAGCACAAGATCCAACTCCCTAGACACACCACACTTAGCATGACTAACTAAAAAATTGGCTATGAGTCTTCAAAGCTACAAAATGACAAAATGAAGACCTCTTGGAAGGCTTCGATTCTTTGATCTTACCCAGACAACAGCAAGTTACAGAAGAGAGACTCTGTCTTGGACAACAGTACTCACCACTATATACCTCTTAAGATACTGCCTATCAGTCTGAGGAATGGACTTAGTAATAGTACTACCTGAGAAGAAATAAACGACTCAGCCAGGTGTGGTGGCACACGTCTATAATCCCAACACTCAGGAGGCTGAGGCAGGAGGATCATTGTGAGTTCGAGGCCAGCCTGGGCTATAAAGTGAGCGCAAAGCCAGCCTGAACTGCATAACGAGACCCTGTCTCACAAAGACCAAAACAAAAAAAAGAAATAAACAACTCAATACTTGTAAATACACAGAAGAGGAGAGGAATGCTGAAAAGTATTCAAACAACATCATCTCTACCTGGCAGTAATGTATCTCATATCAGAATAACATACAGTAATTAAAGTCATAATGTTGTGTCTCACCTTAAATAGAAATCCAAGCACAGAAATGATACACTGATTTCTTACATAAAGCATTTAAACTGACAAGGCAGAAGACTTACAAAGGAATGAAAAGTGCTAAGTGCAGTCTGGAAATATTTCTTTCCACCAACCAAACACTGCCTATCTGATCTGAAGCACAAAGCAAACCCTAGAGAAAGAGACACACCAGCAGAATCAGGGTCACCCGGCTCCTGCACTCCTGAGTTTAGTTCAGTGTCAAATCATGACTGAAAGAAATCCCAGATGGATGAAAACTAAACACAACTGTCAAAGATAAAAACTTTCACTACACAAAAACACATAATGTCCCAACCAAAGAAACAAAAAGAAAAGCCAAAATTAGTTGAGAGGAATTCTGGTGCAAATACAACCAATAAAAGTTTCCTGTCCTAATCACTTGAAAGAATTCATAGAATGAACTAGTAGTATCTACACACAATGGAGTACTGCTCAGGCTTTAAAAGTCAAGACTTCTGGGAAGACCGCTGAGTAGTGAATAGCAGAGAAACAGCCTCTCTTGATTCAGTGTCCAGGCCCTGGAACATAGCAACGTGAAGAGGGGGGTCCCCAAAACCCACCAAGGATCTGCAGCTAGAACTGAAGTCCACAGGGAGAGCAAAAACAGACTTCAATAAAGGAGGAGGAACTGGTGAGCAGAGCTTCCTCCCTGAGCCGGACTCACTGCAAGGGAAGGGTAGCCCAAACCTGCCGATGCAGGTAACTACTGGCAACCCCACAGGCCTCCACGGAGAAATGCAGAGGATCACAGCAGGGCATGTGGCATATTGCAGTGGCTGATAAGTTATTCCGACCCAGACGAACTCCAGGAAAAGGCAGCTGGCCAGTACCCAGGCTGAAGAAGAGCCAACTGATCTCACAACTCAGAACAACTGCTGGCTCCATCTGGCAGCTTCCAATGTCAGTTCCAGGAGGAACTGAGCTCAGATCAGGAGGAGGTCAAGCAGCTGAGTTCAAGCTGGTGGGAGGAACATGGAGAACTGCAGGCTGGACAAACTGAGTTCTAGCTTCACAGCCAGAAATACCCTCACTTCAGTAGAACTGAAGGTGCAGCTTGCTGGGACTACCCACAGCCCTGCCATAAATCCACAGCTGGCTTTCTAGGATTAACCAGCACAGACCCAGACTCCGTCTACCAGACTTGTCTACCAGTGACAGCAGAGACACACCTGGAAGTAGACACTTTTTCCTTCTGTTTTTTGCTTTTCTTCACCAAATGTTTCTTGACTGATTGTCCTTGTGTCTTTGTTCGTGTGAATACTCTAGGTTCCCTTTGCGGCTGCTCTGTTCCTGGGTTCACCACCCCTTCTCTTCCCCGCCCGTCTTATCCACCAGTTCCCAGGCGTGACCTTGCTTCCTCCTCCAGCCTGCTCACTAATGGCTCCCTCCGCTTCTGTCTATTTCCTCCCAACCCCTTATAAATTTCCTGCTCTAAGGGTAAAATCATATGTTGAAGACTTATTTACTCTATGCAATCTTTTCGTTTTAGATTTTGTTATATAACCACAAATATAATTCATACAGTTAAAGGCACCAAATTAAGTTTGTCATTTCTAGACTGTATTTGATGCTATTGTTATTGCTGACTGTACTACTTTAGCCTAGGTGACACAGTTGCTCTCTCTAATTAGCAGTTTTTCCTGGTATGCTGTCGGACCACTCAGGGGGCTCAAGGGAGACTTTCTAGGGTGAGGCCCAAGGTTAAAAAGTGCACGTGTGCAAGACATCAGCAACCACAGCAAGCAGCAACGGGGCACAGCAGAGAGCCAAAGCTGCCTGCACCTTTACGGTATCATTTCTATACAGGTTGTTACCTCGTATTTACATTCTCACACAGTGCTATAATCAGCGCATGCATGTTTACCTGTGCTGAGTCATGGTTACAGAGGTGTATCCCAGTATGCCTGCACTAGACAAGCAGGGTCACGTCCTCAGGGGTCCTTAGATGCCCCTGAAGTCTGAGTGGTTCCCCACATATGCCAAGATTATATGGGTCATAAACAATACCACAGGCCACAGCCAAAGAACTAGGGGATAAGCCAAATAGGCAACAATGTCTTATCCCCAATAAATTAAAGTGGTAAGATCCTGCAACAGAATGAAAACCCTAAATCCAGCTACAGCTGGACAACATCTCTGAGAAGGAGTCATTCCCTAAGGGTTCTTGATATTAGCAATAAAGTCCCCTGCCATAAGCAACTTACAAGAATTAACCTCAGAACTAAACTTAAAAGAAAAAAAAAGAAAAATAAAATAAGAAGACACTTAAGTAAGATGCAGTCCCAGACATCTCCATCACCAAAGACAAAGCCAAGTGGCAATGAGGTAGAATGATCTGAAACCCACCTACCTGGACTCTGAAGTAACAACAGTTCAAGCAACAAAACAGATGAATGGTGCTCTAGGAAAAAATAAAATCAGAAATATCCTCCCAGGTAACCACAGAGATGGTGACCACAGTGAAAGACATGGTTCAGGATTCTAGAGCAGATACAGATGGGAAAAAAAAAAAAAAAAGAGGCGCTTTGGAAAATGATGCAAACCATGATGCAACATAGGACAGAAATGGAATCCACCCAACAGATTCAAACAGATATCCAGGACATTAAAAATGCCACTGAAGACATATGCACCAGAATGTGCCCAAGTGAGGGCACAGCCTGGGCTCTGTCCCGTGCTGGCTGCTGTGGTTGCTGATGTCTTGCACACATGCACTCTTCAACCTTGGGCCTCACTCTGGAAAGCCTCCCTTGGGCCCCAAGTGGGCCCACAGCATACCAGGAAAAACAGCTAATTAGAGCCACCATGTCACCTAGGCTAAAGCAGTGCAGTCAGCATTTCAGATATAGAAGACAGAATTGCAGTTAGTGATGATGAAAAGATTTCCTAGAAGTAACAAGGGACCTGGGAAAATCAGTCCAGCAGCTACTAGGTGACGCAAAGAACAATAACATATGATAGATCTGAATCAATGAAAAAGCAGGAGATAGCACAAATGACACAAAAACCTGTTTGCAGATGTCAGGGCAGAAAACTTCTCCGGCAAGGAAAAAGAATTTGACATGTAGGAAAGTGAGGCATATAGAACTCCAATTAGCTGTGATAAAAAATAAATCTACACCAAGGCATGTAAGAGTCAAGATTCCAGAAATTCAGCTGGGCATGGTGGCACACACCTGTAATCCCAGCACTCTGGAAGCTGAGGCAGGAGGATCGTTATAAGTACAAGGCCAGCCTGGGTTACAAAGTGAGCTCAAAGCCAGCCTGAACTGCATAGCAAGACCCTCTCTTTTAAAAAGACAAAAAAAAAAAAAAAAAAGAAAAGAAAAAAAGGTTCCAGAAATTCAGCACAAGATCAGAATATCAAAAGCTGTTAGAGAAAAGAAACAAATCATCTATAATGGAAAGCCCATAAGAATCACAGCAGACTTCTCAACACAAACCCTATAGTCACTGGGCATGTGGTGCACGCCTATAATCCTAGCACTTGGGAGGCTGAAGCAGGAGGATCTTTGTGAGGTGAGACCAGCATGGGCTGCAAAGTGAGCTCAAGCCCAGCCTGAACTGCATAGTGAGACCCTGCCTCAAAAAGACAAAAATAAATAAATAAATAAAATCCTATAGTTAAGAAGAGCTTGGATTGAAGTATTGCAAACCCTAAAGAAACAACAAAAAACTCCAACCCAAATTGATGTATCCCACAAAACTATCTTTCAAAATTGATGAAGAAATACTTCCATGACAAAGAACACCTGAAGAAATTCATGAATGTCAAACCAGCACTCTAAAATATTCTGAAGGACATTATAGAAAGAAATAAAAAAGACTACAATTCCATAAACCTCCAACACCTCAAATCTACCTCAATGAATCTACCAGGCAAGGCAAGCAATTAGAGGGGGGGAAAGGGGAAACCAACAAAAGGAAAATAACATGACAAGGGTAAGTTAATACACATCAGTTACAGCCATCAAAAAAAAAAAAATGTTTTTTGAGACAGGGTCTCACTATGCAGTTCAGGCTGGCCTTGAACTCACTTTGTAGCCTAGGTTGGTCTAGAACTTGCAAAGACCCTCCTGCCTCAGCCTCCCGAGTGCTGGAATTACAGGTGCTACCACACATGGCTTCAGCCATCAGTATTAATGGTCTCAATTTACCAAACAAAAGACACAGACTGGCAGAATGGAGCAAGAAGCAAGATACAGTATGCTGCATACAAATCCACATTTAATTCAAAAAGAAATTCACAGTGTGAAAGTCAAAGGGTGGAAAGCAATACTCCATGAGACAGAAACCTGGAAAAAGGCAGGGGCAGCAAATTTACAGACAAAATGGATTCAAGCCAATACTGATTATGAGAGACAAGGAAGGTAACTGCATCCTTGTAAAGGGAACCATCTAGGAGGAAGAGATAATAATCATAAATGTACATGCAACAAACACCAGTGCACCCAACTATATAAAATAAACATTAACGGACAGAAAAATATCCAATAAGCACTAACACAATCGTAATGGGGACCTAAATACCCGACTGTTGCAAATACATCAACTGGACAAAAAATCAACAAAGAAATGTCAAAACTGGATCACATTTTTTAACAGACTTAGTAGATGTCTACAGTGTCCTATCCCACAGCAACAGAATTATACATTCTTCTTAGTAGCACAGGGGAAGTTCTCCAAAACAGACTATATACTAGATCATAGAATATGCTTAAGTAAATGCAAAGAAATACAAATTATTCCATCCATATTATCAGACCATAGTGCAGTGAAATTTAAATCAGTGGCAAAAGAAATCACTGCATACTAGCTACATAGACTACATACTAGCTCACAGACTATCTACCACTAGAACCTATATTCTACTTCAAGAACCTATATTCCAATAATGATTCTTATTACACAGAACAGACAGATACATATGAATTGCCAAAGCTGAATTAAGAACATATAAACATTCTAAATAAGCCAATATCACTCAATGAAATTGAAGATGTAATTTAAAACATACCAACAAAGAAAAGCCCAGGCTCTGACAGATTCACTGTGAATTATTTGCAGATGACATACTATACACAGGAAACCCCAAAAACATCACCAAGACTTCTAGATTTAATAATCAAATTCAATACCATAGCTAAATACAAAGTCAACACTCAAAAATCAGTACCATTCCTGCACATATAACAAACTAATTGAAAGAGAAATTAGGGAAACATCTTTCATAATAGCATCCAAAAAATGAAACACCTAGGAACCACTCTAATGAAGGCAGTAAGACACTTCTACATTGAGAACTACAGTACTCTGGAGAAGGTATCAGAAAATGGAAAGAACCAACATAGTGAAAATGGCCATAACTTTCAAAACTGTTATACAGATTTAATGAAATCTCAATCAAAATTCCAATAGCATATCTCACAGAATTAGAGAAAAAATCCTAAAATTTACTTGGAACTAGAAGAAACCTAGAATAGCAAAAGAAATTCTGGGCAATAAAGGCCAAGGCAGGGGGCATCACAATCCCTGACTTGAAATTATACTGCAAAGCTACTGGGATTAAACAGCATCGTACTGGCAAATAAAAACAAACCCAAGGATCAATGGAACAATTAGAAGATGCAGAAACACCTCCAGCCACCTCATCCCTGACAAAGAAGCCAAACACCTTTTCTGGAAGAAAGATAGCCTCTTCAATAAATGATGCCAGAAAAATTAGCACTGCACATGCTGAAGATTAAAACTGGACCCGTATCTTTCACAAGTACTAAACTAAAATCCAAATGAACCAAAGATCTAAATATTAAAACAGAAACACTGAATTTGCTGGCAGATAGAACAGGCAGAACTCCTGAAGACACTGGTGTAGGTAGACTTTAATGAACAAAAGCCCAATCACGTGGGAACTATCGCAAAGAATCAAAAATTGGGATCTCATCTTATTAAATTTTTGTTCAACAAAAGTAACCACCAATAGGGTAAAAAGACAATACACAGATTGAGAAAAAAATTTGCCAGCTGTTCCTCAAAGGACTAATATCTAGAACATACAAAGAACTCAAAACAGTCAGCCCCCCCCAATTTAAAGACCCCCATCCAAAAGTGGGCATCTGAAATGAACAGACACTTAGATAAGAAGTACAAATGGCAATATATGAAAAAATGTTCAACATCATTGGTCATTCAAGAGATGCAGATTAAAACAACACTGAGACTCTATCTCACTCCAGAAAGAACGGCTATCATCAACAAATTAACCAACAACAAATGCTGGTGGGGCTGTGGGGGAAAAGGAGCCCTTCTCCACTCTTGGCAGTAAACTGGTGCAACCACTGTGGAAGTCAGTACGGAGATTCCTCAAAAAACTAAAAGTAGAGGTTCCATTCAACTCAGCTATACCCCTTCTGGGTATGTTCCCAGAAAAATTGAGAGCATCATACCACAGCAATACATGCACACCCATCTTTATAGAAGCAGTCTGTAATAGCTAAATCTTAGAAACAGCCTAAATGCCCACCTAAGCCAGGTGTGGTGGTGCACACCTGTAATCCCAGCACTTGGGAGGCCGAGGCAAGAGAATCATTGCGAGTTCAAGACCAGACTGGGCTACAAAGAGAGCTCAAAGCCAGCCTGAACTGCATGAGACCCTGCCTCAAAAAGACAAAAAAATTCAAAAATTTAAATAAATAAATAAATAAAAATAAAATGCCCACCTTGTGGTTTTATTATACAATGGAGTACTTTTCAGCCATATAGAAGGATAAGCTTGAGCCATGTCTAGGTAAATGGATGCACCTGGAGACCACACTCTTCAGTGAAACAGATCATACACCACACTGTTTCTGCAGCGTGAGACACTGAGAGTGTAAATAAGGACCAAACTGTGTAACAGACACTGGGAAATGGGAAGAAAGTTTCCAAAGGAGAAGGAGAACGAAGGAAGGGGTAGGGGAAAAGAGAAAAAAGGAATAGAACAGAAAAATGGAAACAAATCTTCTGTGTAAGGGGAAGAGCGGTTGACAGGAGGGGAGGGAGATGAGGGAGAAGCCGCAGCAGGTAAGTCACGCACAGGTGCGACTTCCCTGTGAAGGAAGTTGGCATTATGTATATATTCAACATGTACCAATAACATTTTTAAAGGAAAAAATAAAAACAAAAGTATGCTGAGCATGGTGGCTCAGGACTCAGAAAGCTGAGACAGGAAGAGTGCTGTGAATTCAAGGCCAGCCTGGTTACAAAGTGAGTTTAGGGCCAAGGTCTCATTGAACTACATAGCGGGTCCTTGTCTCAAAAAAAAAAAAAAAAAAAATACACACACTTATGTAAGTAAATGAATGGATGGACAGATAGCATGTAAAGGTAATGAGACCATAATAAAGCAGTTTTTTAAAAAAGGAAGGGAAATCTAACATATTACAATGCAGATGAACCTTGAATAGATTCTGCTAAGTGAAATTAGTCAGTCACAAAGGATGAATACAGGCCCCTAGGGTCTCCAAACTCACTAAACAGAGAAAATACACGTGGCGGAAGTACCAGAAGCCGTCTGTGCACAGTTTCAGTGTGGGGAGGTATAAAGCTCTGCTGCCAGTGTAGTTATGGTGGTGACAGTTATACTTGATGCCATTATACTGTATTCGATAGCAGTAAAGTCTGTGGTACATATTCCACAACAATACGCTTTTCATTTTTTGATGCAATACTAGGTATCAAGCTCTGGGCTTCACGCCTAACAGGGAACTACTCTTCCACTGAGCTACATGCCCAGCCCCTAAAAAATTTTTAGTAAATGTTATGGTTGATACATTGTGTCAACTTGGGGAGTCTAGACCTTTAGCTGAGTGACTCAGGAGGAAGTCAGGGTGCTTACTTTGTACACATCCTGAGCCTGTGGAAGAGGTGGGCATGGAGCCTGCTGTGAGAGCTACACCCCCCTGGATGGGGCTCACCTGTTTACAATGTAAGGGAAGGAAAAAGGCTGCCTGCAGCCATTCCTCCCTTTTGCTGGTTGTCTTGCTGTTCTCTGCTGCCATGAACAGCTGGCCCTCTGCCATGTGCCACTCTGCCTCAGAACCAGCCAAGTATGGACTGAAACCTCTACAAACTTCAAGCTAAATAAATCTTTCCTTCCTTCATTTAGGGCGTTGGGTATTTTGTCTCAGCAACTAGAGAAAAGCAACCAAGACAGTAAACAAATGTTGAAAACTGGTGGTGTGGCTCATGCCTGTAATGCGTACTCCAGAGGCTGAGGGCCTAGAGCCTCAGTTTAGCACCAGCCAGGGTGACACGCCAGTCTGAGCTGCATTCTCTGATCTTGTCTCAGAACCAAGTTTGCTGGGTGTGGCGGCCCACACTGACAATCCTATCACTTGGGAGGCTCAGGCAGGGGTCACTACAACTTTGCGACCAGCCTGGGCTGCACACTGAATTTAAGGCCCTCTTGAACTATATAGTGAGACCCCATCTCAAAAAACAAAGAACAAACAAAACAATTCACAGAAATCATAGTAATAACAAAGGTAGTAAAACATTAATAAATTAAAAGAGCGCAGCACAGAACATGTACAGGCAATTCACAAAAAAGGGTGAAAGCACAAGAAATAAATGTGAAGGGCCGGGGCTACAGCTCAGCGGCACACAGCACCCGCCGGCAAGCACAAGGCCATGAGTGCAATTCTTGGTAGTAACAGTAATAATGATAACAGTAGTAATAATAGTAATAATAAATGTGAAAAATGCTAAAGGTCAAAAAATTCAAATTAAAATCACTTAAGGTGAAATTTCAATCCACTGAACACTGAAAATCGTATCAATACTGCCAAAAGCACAAACACAGCAGGCTCACTGTGCATGACTGAGGGCAGCGTGGAATGCTGTATGCAGCAGAGACACATAAAGGAGTATCACTGCATCTGAAATCAGTAATTCAACACTGGTTGCTCTTTTTAAATAAAAAATGCTCTAAATATAGAAAAGACTATGCAGAGAGATTATGTTACATGCTTTTAAAACCAAAAAATTGGAAGCAGAAGTCAATGTCTAAAAATAGATGAACTGCCATACAGAGAGGAAATATCCTCTGGATAATTATTATAGATCTGTTAAAAATGATGGTTATAAAAACTGTAAGAGATAAGAGAAACAGTATTGTATGTAAAACCATATAGAACACAGATAAAAGATGAAATGAAAATATGCTCAGTGTGAACAGTAACTATATGAATGGGATCCTAGAGCTCTGAAAAGCTCCAGGGACAGCTTCCTAAGGTTCTGGAGGAGGCAGCTGTGTTTTTCTCTCAGAGTCTCACTGTGTGTACTTGAGGCTGGCCTTGAGTTCACTTTCTATTCCAGGACGGCCACAAACCCACAGTGACCTTCCTGCACTAGCCTCCCAGGTACTGGGATCGCGGACCTGTCCCACCCAACACAGCAAAAGAATTATACTGGGCCACAAATAGTATTATGTAAGTAACAAAATCCCCTTTAAAAATATCTTCCTCATTGTAACACAAGGACGCCCAACTTGGCCAAACTATTTAGGAGCACCTCTTTTACATTTTGCCAAACACAATTCACTATTTTTGACAAATTAAAATCTATGTGCTTCTATTTAAGGGAATTACCATATAACTTGGTCCTTAGCTTAAATTCAGCATATCTCCATGTGTCCGAGAGCCACAGTCATAAACCCATTTCTTCCTCAGTTTTCCATTTCTTCTACATCTACCACCATAGACAAAGCATCATTGGGAGACAAATTTAAGGAAAGCTTTCCCAACCCATTATTTATAAGATCAAACTGAGAACATCAACTTTTTATTTTGTTAACATGGAAGCACATGATCAGAATGTCCTACTGGGAATGGTAGTGCATGCCTATAATCCCAGCCCGCAGGAGGCTGAAGCAGGAGGATTGCCACATGGTTAGGGACAGCCCTGGGCTACACAGTGAGTTCAAGGCCAGCCTGCACTACATAGCCAGACCCTGCTTTAAAGAAAAAAGCAATGTCACACAAATGAATGCAAGCTATATAAGCACTTATAGGTATAATAATAGTAAAATTACCACCTGGCATGAACTCAAAAATAAGCAATTAATGAGTATTATAAAACCCAATCCATGAAAAAATTCTTTTAAATCCCCATTTCTAAATAAAGAGAGCAGCTTACCACTCCTCCACTGCCATGGGAGCTACACTGAGCCCCAGACAGATTCAGGGGTCTCAGTGACAAGTCCCCGGCCCACCACCCGTTGGGAGACAAGCTGAGGCCCAGACAGTTTTGACAGCCTCAGAGAACCACCCCCCACCCCACCCCAACTGACACATAAGCCAACATGAGCCCCAAAGAGGTTTGAGAGCCTCAGTGACCACACCTCATCCCCGCCTCGAAGGAGTCAGGCTGAGCCCCAGACAGCTTTGGGAATCTTGTGAGCCACCCCCAACCTTCCCCTCACCAGCTTGTGAGCCAAGCTAAGACCCAGAAAGCTTCAGGAGGATCTGCGACCACACGCCACCAACCTACACCAGCCTTACTCCATGGTGGGAGGCTGACCTCCAAGGAACCTCCGCATCTTCAAACATGACAAAACAAGGAGCAAACTGCCACCTCAGACCTCCATCCCACCCAGAGCAAGTCCAGGGGGCGCAGACACAAAACAGCTTCAAACCACACACCGGGGATTCCAGAGTGATGGCAACTGAAGAAAGGGACAACTCCCATCAGGCCACAGAGGACATCAGATCAGAAACAATCTCTCAGGTAAAACATAACAATAATGAAAGAATTCTCAACACATCTAAAGAAGATACAGATAAAACATACAGGAGTGTGGAAAAATGAGGGAAAGCTTGAATGAACAATATAGGAAAAGAATTAAGACTACATGAAACAGATTCAAACGGATATCCAGCAAATTAAAAGTTCCATCAAAAGCTGGCAAAACTGTTTGAATGAAGCTGAAGATAGACTTTCAGACCTTGAAGACAGCATTGTGGCTAATGAACGTGAAAGGAAAGATCTCTTAAAAATACCAAGAAGCAAGGAAATAATTCAATAGCAGCAAGGTGATGCAAAGAAGCAATGTAAGATTACTAGGTGTCAGTAGACTTCTGGGAAGATGGCAACCGGGCAAGCAGCAGAGAAAAATCCTCCCAGAGGATCACCACCCAGACACTGGAATACAGCGACATGAGAAAGACAAGGAGAGAAGTGGATCCCTTCGACTCAGGAAGGGATCTGATATGAGAATGAAAGCCCTCAGAAAGAACAAATAAGACCTCTCCTGGAGGAAAAGCTTGGAGGGTTGCCATGGCACAGTTACAGGAATAGGAGGCGGACCAGGAGGGAGTCACCACTCTACATACACCCATGGCCAGCTCCCTCATTCCAGCATTCGAAGCTTCAGCTTCGGAGGCCTGTGCTCACAGGAACCTCCTGACTCGGCCAGGGGAAAGCGGAGTTCCGAGAGCTGGTCCAAAACTGAAGAGGAGAAAGCACAGCCTGGAAAAGAGGCAGTGGTGGTCTGGAGGTGTTGTTGAGCCCAGTGTGAGGATGAGAAGTTACAACAGCCACTGAAGCAGAATCCCCACTCTGCAGCAACCTTTCTAATGAGCACCCAGAGGCAAGGTGGAGTCAAAGTAACCACTACACAGCCCACAACACCCAGCTCTATGCCTGCCCCAGGGCTGTAGCCCCCATACCTCCCCACTGTGTGAGCAACTACCAGCAGAGAGCAGCAGAGAGCAGTGGCAAGGACCTCAGGGCCACAGCAATTCCAAGGGATTCAGCCAAAGAACAAACAGGAACTGGAGCACAACAGTAGGAGAGAGCTGCAGATGGAGGTGGACCACACGGCCCCATGCCCTTCTCACTCCAACACCAAGCAGGAAGCACTAGCTGAGCTACCAGGCTTCAGCTCCCACCCTGAACTCCCTCTCTGAGCACCTTGAGTCTTGGTGGCCCGAGGGCTCAACATGTGATCCTGACAGCAACGGACTGAGTCCACGGGCTTCAGGACTCACCCTAAACTACTAATATGAGCACCAAGAGGGACTCCATACTGCTTGCATATATGAATCTTATATGAACCCATAGCAGCAGTCCTGGAGTCCGAGAGACAACAACATACTCTACACTGCAGACCTGATAAAATCCTCATTCTCTCCTTGAACTAATAACTAAACTTAGTACACACTCTGGACCACCACAGTGAGCACAGGTGGGGGAGACCTCACACCACTTGTGCCCTGCAGCGTAAGTGCACCCAATGCCCAGCACAAGGGGCAGGGAGCGGCAGCACTGGAGATCAAGAGGTGGGAGGAGGCAAAGACCTGGAACTAGGGTGCAGACTTGGTACTCTAGCTGGGTGGGGATAGCCTCCAAAGAGTCATAGGCAGCCCGCAGGGAGACACTAGTGGCCTAGGAGGGGACTCCACAGGCCTTGACAGGGAGCTCAGCAGCCTGAGGGAGGAGGGGAGCTCCCTCCAGGCTACATGAAAACCCTGAGGACCTGGACCGGGTCTCCTGGAGCGCAGTAATGGGGCAGAGCCCAGCAATCAGCAGGGGCGACCCCACGGACCTGACTGGGCCTCTGGGAGCGCCTTGGACCAGGCACTGGGAGAGCCTCACCAGGGCAGAGCCCAGTGGTCCTTGGGTGCAACCTCAAGGACTTGACTGGTCCTCCAGGCACACTGCATCAAGGTGGAGCCTGGCAGTTCACGGGGAAACCCCACCGACTCAACCAGACCTCCAATGGCCTTGAGGGCTTGTCAATGGGGGTTTGACCACAGTGAACCTGGTTTCCTGCCAATCTACCATCTTTGAGGATGGGTGCTTTTCCACCTCCTGCCATAGCAATCTGTGCACATGCATGTTTGTTACAGCATAATTAGAAACAGCCATGTCTCTTCCCAGTGTGAGAGCCTGAGGGAGTAAGTAAACGACCCCCAAAAAAATAGTTATTATCAGAGGGAAAATGACTGATAGGGTGGGAGAACAACAGAGATGAGGGTGGAGAAAGCTGATTAATCAAACGAGCCATCATCTGTATAAATGAGCAACAAATGTGAAGATAACATTATGTAATACAGCATCCAGCACTAATTCCCTACTATCTTCTTTATAATTTTGTATTTCCTTTATTTTTTTTGTGTTAACAAATGCCAAGATAACATGTAATACAGCATCCAGTGCTAATTCCCTACTATCTTCTCTATAATTTTGTATTGCCTTTATTGTTTTTGTGTTATTCTGGTTATATATCTCCACTTTTTTGCCTTTAAAATAAAAAAAAGTTAGGTGGGCTGGGGATATAGCTCAGTGGAATAAGCGCCTGCCTAGCAAGCGCAGGGTCCTGAGTTTGATCCCCAGTACTGCAAAAAAAAAAAAAAATTACATCAAGGTAAAATAAAAAAAAGTTTATCTTGAAGGGAAAAAAATAAAAAATTACTAGGTGTCAACAAAACAACAGCCATCAACACAAATGACATAAAAAGACTTACTGCAAAAATAATAGCAGAAAATCTCCCAAGCATGGAATAAGAATCTGACATAAACTAATGAGACATACAGAACTCCAATTAGCCATAACAAAAGTAAATCTATAACTAGACATGTAATAATCAGGATCCCACGAATTCAGCAAAAGAACAAAATATTAAAAGGGAAAAGAAACAGATCACTTATAAAGGAAAGCCCATTAGAATCCTGGTAGATTTCTCAACACAAACCATTAAGTCAAGAGCTTGGAGTGAAAAAAACCAACTTCCCACCCAGATGGATATACCCTGAAAAACTATCCTTCAAAATTAATGAGAAGCTAGATATGCTGGCACATGCCTGTAATTCTAGCACTCAGAAGGCTCAGGCAGGAGGATCATTGCAAGTTTGACACTATCCTGGGCTACAAAGTGAGCTCAAGAGCAGCCTCAACTGCATAGCGAGACCCTGTCTCACAAAGACAGAAAATAGCAATAATGGAGAAGTAAAATATTTCCATGATAAAGAACAACTGAAGCAATTCATGAGCACCAAACCAACCTTATAAAAAGCATTAAAGATATTCTAGAAAGAGATAAAAATGACCACAATGTCAGTAAGAATAGAAAGGAACCACCAAGCACAGCAAGCAATTAAACAGAGGGAAAAAGTAGAGAACCAACAGTAGGACATGACAAAGATAAGCCAATACATATCAGTTATAACAATCAATGTAAACAGTCTCAATTCATCAATCAAAAGAAGCAGACTGGCAGAGTGGATCAAGAGACAAAATCCAACAATACTGTTTCTGTCTATGTTGTTATTTTGTTATTTTTTATTCTCTTTGAAAATAAAGCAGAGGTAGCTATTCTGTTTGCAGACAAAGTGAACTTCAAAAATGAGCAAAAGAAATAAAGAAGATCACCATATACTTGTTAGGGGAAAACTTCTAGATGAAGAGATAACAATCACAAGTATATATGCACCAAAAATGGGAGCACCCAACTATATAAGACCAATTTTAATAGACTTGAAAAATCAAATAAGCAGTAACACAATTATAATGGAGAACCTTAGTACTCCACTGTCACAAACAGAATAGACAGACAAAAAAATCAGCAAAGAAATAACAGAACTGAACCAAACTCTTGAACAAAGGTACTTTGTAGACATTTACAGTATTCCACCCAACATCAGAATACACAATCTTCTCAGCTGCACATGGAATGTTCTCTAAAACAGACCACATACTAGCCCACAGAACATGCTTAAGTAAATGTAAAGAAATTTAAATTCTCCCATGCATACTATTGGACCATAGGGCAATGAAATTATAAATTAACAACAAAAGACATCACAAAAACTCCATAAACACATGGAAATTAAATAACACCCTCCTGAACAACCAATGGTCATAGATGAAATTAAATAATATTTACAATCAAACAAAAAATGCAGATACAACTTACAGGAACCCATGGGATGCAATGAAAGCAGTCTTCAGAAGGAAATTTATAGCAATAAATTCCCACATCAGGAAAACAGAACAAGCACAAATAAATAATCTTATGCTACAACTGAAGTTTCTAGAAAAAGAAGAGCAAGTCAAGCCCAAAACCCAAAGAAGGCAGGAAATTCTAAAGATCAGAGCAGAAATTAATGCAATGGAGACTACAAAAACACAAACAATTAATTAATGGAAGCGTTGGTTCTTTGAAAGATAAATAAAAGTGATTAAACCCCTAGCCAACCTTAACAAAAAAGGAAAGAAAAACTCAAATTCATGCAAAAAGGAATGAAAAGGATGAAATCACTACAGACCCTGTGGAAATTCAGAAGATCATCAATACCTACTTTGAAACCCTCAAAGGATGGAAAACACAGAGGAAATAGACAGATTCCTGGATACATATGAATTACCAAAGCTAAATGAAAATGATATAAAAATCCTGAACAACTCAGTATCTGCCAACGAAATAGAAAATGTAATAAAAAAACTTACCAACAAAGAAAAGCCCAGGTCCTGATGGATTCACAGATGAATTCTACAAGAAATTTAGAAAAGATTTAATGCCAATTCTTCTCTCAAACTCTTTAATGAAATTGAAAGGGAAGGAATTCTCCCTAACTCATTCCTAGAGGCAAGTATTACCTTGATGCCAAAACCAGATAAAGGCCCTACCAAAAAAAGATGATGACAGGCCCATTTCCCTAATGAATATAGATGCAAAACTTCTCAATAAAATACTGGCAAACAATACAGCAAATCATCAAGAAGATTATACACCAAGACCAAGTGGGTCAGCCCAGGAACGCAGGAATGGTTCAACATACACAAATCAATTAATGTAATATACCATATCAACAAAGCCAAAGACAAAAATCACATGATCATCTCAACAGATGCAGAAAAAGCTTTTGATACAAGTCCCACACTCATTCATGATAAAAAAAAAAAAAGCTACAGAAAATAAAGACAGATGGCTTCTACTTCAATCTGATAAAAGTCATCGATGACAAACCAACTGCCAAAATCATACAAAATGGACAAAAACTGAAAAATAGGAAAAAGACAAGGATGTCCACTGTCATGACTCTTATTCAATATAGTTCCAGAAACATTAGCCAGAGCAATTAGACAGGAGAGAGAAATAAAAGGAATAAGGATATGGAAAGGCAGAAGTGAAATTATCATTATTTTGCAAATACATGGAAGACCCCAAAAACTCTTACCAAAAACCTTATAGATTTAATAACCAAATTCGGTAGCATAGCTGGATACAATGTCAGCACTCAAAAATTCTGTACAGCATTCCTGTACAGAACCAAACACACTGAGAGACAAATTAGGGAAACTAACCTTTCATAATAGCATCAAAAAAATGAGACAAGAATCAATCTAATAAAGACAGTAAACGATCTATACAGTACTCTGAAAAGAGATTGAAGAGGATTTCAGAAAATGGAAAGATATTCCTTGCTCATGGATAGGAAGAACCAACGTTGTGAAAATGGCCATACTCCCAAAATTATTGTAGTACAGATTCAATGCAATCCCAATTAAAATACCATTAGTACACCTCACAGATCTAGAGAAAACATTCCTAAAATTCACCTGGAACCAGAAGAGGCCTAGAATAGCAGAAGCAATCCTGGGCAACAAAAACAAGGAAGGAGGCATCACAATCCCTGACTTGAAATTATACTACAAAGCTAGTGAAAAAATCAGCATGGTACTGGCAAAAAACAGACCTGAGGATCAATGGAATAGATTAGAAGATGCAGACACAACTACATACACATTCAGCCACCTTATCTTTGACAAAAAGGCCAAACATGTTCACTGGAAAGATAGCTTCTTTAATAAATAGTGCTGGAAAAACTGGATTTCTACATGCTGAAGACGAAAACTAGACCCATGCCTATCACCATGCACTAAAGTCAAAATGGACCAAAGATCTAAATATTAAAATATAAACACTAAATCTATTGGAAGAGAAAGTAGACAGAAATCTTGAGGACATAGCAGTAGGCAGAGAGTTAATGAACAAAAGCTAACCTGCACAGGAAATACTTCAAAGAATCAACAACTGGGCTATCATCTTATTGAAAAGTTTTTGCAGCCAGGCGAAAACCCACTAATTGAGAAAAAGTTTTAGCCAAATATGGGCATCTGAGATGAATACACACTTCTCAGATGAAGAAATACAAATGGCAAATAAATATATGAAAAAATGTTCAACATCATTGGTCTTTTGAGAAATGAAAATTAAAATAACACTGAGATTACAACTCTCCCCAGAAAGAATGGCTATCATTAAGAAATCAACCAATAACAAACATTAGAGGGACTGTGGGGAGAAAGGATCCCTTCTCCACTGTTGGTAGAAGCGTAGACTGGTGAAATCACTGTGGAAATCAGTTTGGAAATTCCTCAAAAAATTAGGATTAAAAAATAATAACTAGGATTAGAGGTCCCACTTAATCCAGCTCGTCTCCTTCTGGACATTTTCCCAGAAGAGTTAAAAACATCACACCACAGCTATGTATGTGCACCCATGTTTATAGCAGCACAATTTGTCATAATCTTGGAAACAACCCCAATGCCCATCAACTGAGGAATGGACAAAAAGATGTGGTATTTTTTATACAATGGAGTATTACTTCGCTATAAAAAAAGATAAACTCAAAGCATAAAAAAATAAACTCAAGGCTTTTCATAGGTAAATGGATGCAACTAGAAACCATACTCATAAGTGAAATAAATCAGACCCGCATGTGTAAACATTATATTGTCCCTTCAGTGTAAAAACCTGAAAGAGTAAATAAAACCCAAAAGGTACAATAGATATTATGAAAGGGAAAGAAGTTGCTCAAAGGGAAGGAACACTTGGGGTGAGAAAAAGGAGAGAAAGAAAGCAGGAAATGAAAACACGTATGTACATAAGAGGACGGCTGGGGTAACTGTATCCTGGTGTCCAATGATTCATTGAACAGAACGGGTAATGCTTAAATTTTTTTTTCTTTTCTGTCTTGACCAATTTTGCATGCTTATATTTGGTAATATGAACAAGTAATTGGAAGACAACAATATGCAATTAACAACCATTGGTAGGGGCTGGGGGTATAGCTCAGTGGCGGAAGCGCTTGCCTGGCAAGCGCAAGGTCCTGAGTTCGATACCCGGTACCGAAAAAAAAAAAAAAAAAAACTACACAACAACCATTGGTAAATTCCTACCATCTGGTTTAGTGAAGCTCTGTATCGCTTCTACTTTTTTTTTATTATTTTTTATTTTCTTTAACGGTTTGATCCATCTTACATTCTTACATCTGGTAATCTGAAGCACTTCACTGAACCTAACAATATGTACTATAACCACCCCTGTTAATTCCTATCATTTTGTTTTGAAACCCTGTATTATATTTATTGTTTCTGCTTTGTTTTGTTTTTGTCTGTGTTGTTGTTGTTAATTTGTTATTTTTTCATTCTCTTTAAAATAAAGAGAGCAAACTGGACAAAGGTACCTAATACTACCCCACCCTCCAGTCCCTCTATAATTGTAGCAAAGAAACACTTGTGAAAACGTTAAGCACTCCAAGAAGAGAGAGGAGCACAATGCAAAGAGAATGCACTGAAGGCAGAGGGCTCCTGTGCCGCATGCACACACACATGCATGCAGAAAGTCCAGGGCCAGCAGCTCTAAAGCAGTCCAGGCAGGTCTAGTTATGCTCAGGAACGCAGAGACTCTACAGGAAGTCAGGACATACCACAGTGGTGATTCCCAGGCACGGCATGCTAAGAAATGGTTACCAGCTTCTAATTTCAACAGATTCATGAAATGCAGTTCTTTCACGGAGCTATAACCTGAACTTTCCTAGAGATTTCAAGGTAATGGTGGATTTATACATTCATCTCTAAAATATCAAAGGTTGTACATTTTCCTTTGGTAAGCAATGCTTAACCAATAAGCAACACGTAAAAGCTACTGGCTTCTACCTGAACACCTGCGGCTGAGACTTCCTTGTGGGCTTCGTTACCTGTGGAGCAGTTCCCCTGAAGCCTGAGCACGTAAGAAACTAAACTGTCTCAGCCTCCCTAGAGTGCAATTCTCAGACAGAAACCTGAAAAAAATCACAATGCACATCACTTCCTGAACCGCATCATGCAAACAAACTCACAGAATTCAAAGCACAGTTTACATGATACAGTATTGTCTTATATTTCAGTAATAAATTTGGTTGTTTTTAAACATTCTGTAAAGCTACCTATTTGTAGCAAATGGACTTGTCTATGTTCACACCAAACATGTCCAACTCCTGCCTGACAAGTGATTACATTTTATTAGATTATATATATCAACTAAAAGAGAAATTTTTTCTTTGAGTAAAAATGTCCTATGGCTGTGTCCTGATCACCTGCACTTGCTCTATAGGCCTAAGATTAGAACAAGCAGAGGAAGAAGGACTCGTGGCACGGTTAAGCTTGAAGCAGACAGAAAGAAGCTGGTGGGCATGGTCTGCACCCAAAATCCTGTCCAACAGGTAGTTAGGGGTATGCTAGAGAAGAACAGTGCCAGATCTCACAAGTGGCGATCTGTGATTTGATTTGGCCACAATGACAAAGCTAACTACACACTACTGGGTCTTTAGACTTATTTTATCTAAACCTCTACACATATACAGGAGAGAAAATACACAGAGTGGTCTGTAAAACGCAGCAGCCATACAGCACAACTCCAGCTGTGGAGGTACAACTGCAGATGGCGAACATCCACTACCATGAGTGAGGCTGTGCACTCACATCCCAGCACCAAAGCGGGGAAAACAGCCCAGGACACTTTCAAGCCCTCATTCTAATGATGTTAAGGGTACAGAGTGCATTAACCATTAGCCTTACTGGTAACATATTTTTAAACTAGATAATTCTGAAGAACACTACTTATTCTAACATTAGAAAGAACTATATCATTGGACGTGGGATCACTGGACAATGTACTTGCATAGAAAAAAATCCAAAGTAAGTCATGGAGGTTAATATACAGTTTATGTCACATGAAATTGCTTCACAAAGCAAGCATTTACATATACAATTAATTTCTACTTAAAAGGAACACTTCATGGAAGGAAACATAATTCTGAGTAGAATTAGAACAGATGTTTCTGTTCCTTTATACTGTTCTATATAATGAATAAGACCAATTAAGTATCGTAAGTAGGACTCAAAACTGCTGAGTTTCACTTTGCGGTGAGGTATCAAACCCTAGGGAAAAGAGGAGCATCTTAGCTCAGCTTCCTCTGCCATGGAAGGTGCTGATAACACAGCGTCTACCTGTTTCTCAAGGGCACTGCACCACAGTCAGTTTCTGTCCCAGACCACACCTCCTTCTCCGCTGCCTGCAGGTGCAGGCCCGCTTAGGTACTTACCCACTGCCCAGGGTGTAAGTCATGTCAGAGAGAGACCCTGCCTAGCCCACGTCACTCAGAGCAAGCTGCTCCTCGCTCGAGGGCCAAGGGTAGGATGAGCAGATGGGGTAAAGCTGCTAGGAAGTTTTCTAGGAAAGGGTTTCTAGCTTATTACAAGCTGGTACGCAAGAGAAACCTCTCCTACATCTGCGCAGAAGCAGTGACAGAAACTCAGGCCACCATTTTGGAGCCTGAGGAGAACCAATACAAGAATACAAGCCGTCAAACTACAGGGGGTCCCCCCTCCCAGATGCCGACACCAGGAGCCCTAGAATGCCGAACCCAGCCTTCCTGTTCTGTGGCCTCATCAGTCTTGGTAGTTCAGGACATTTTTACTGAGCTTTCTGGTATTTACAAAAAAGCAGCTATTTCATGCAGACACCTTTAGAAGGAATTAGAAACTCCCTAGGAAAGAGTGTCTTGAGCTTAAAATCTAAGCCATCTGGAATTTACAGAGCTATGCTTTCCTTAGTTCCAGTCACTCACCATTAAAAAATAATGGTCCTCAGGCTCGGCTCGAAGATATTTAAAAACAACTTGCTCCATGAACCTCTCCATCAGATCCCAGTCTTCAATGATTCCATGCCGTATCGGCCACTGAGGGAAAGAACACAAGCACATGCAGCTTTAGTTTGCAACAGGAGAGCAACAGCTTAAGCACACAGGCACAGAGGAGACTGTGCTCCTCAGGAAAGCAGGCCCCCATCGCACGTTCCTGTGCGTCACTGCAGAGAAGCGCCAGGCAGGAGCTTGAGAGGCGGTAAAGCTGCGCTCTGGAGCGCAGTCCCCTCTGCACCAAGCCCAGGAAGCACCTTCCAGGGGGCATAGCAGCAGCTCAGGCACCGTTCCAATAACCTGGCATGGGTGTGGGTCTCTTCGGTTAAGAAGAAATACCCAATTAATAGTGAAGGGGCTTCTTCTTAATTGAGTTGCAGTTTTCCATTTCAGACAGGTTCATGACTGGCCTTTCAGTTTTCCAGAGGAGACCCTGCAGCCACAGGTGACGGTACCCCCTGACCCAACTCTGCTCCCAGAAATTTGTTAATTTACTTGGTTCTCCACTCACAAACACACCCATTAAGAAGCAACCCCCTGTTCAACCACAGAGATAAGACCACATTCCACAGCTCATCATTTAGACAGAATTTCTAGACAACCGGCATTCTGCATTCTGGATTCTGCTTTTCTTTTTTTGGTCTTTTTGAGACAAGATCTCTCTACGTAGCCCAGCTTGGCCTCCAACTCCCAGCAGTCCTCCTGCCTCAGCCTCCTGAGTGCTGGGATTACTGGCGTATGCCCCTATACCTGGCCTACTGCTCTATGCTTGCCTCTACATGTAAACAAGCACACTACAGCAGAGTTTACCTTTGTAGCATAGGTAGGTTTGTCGATGGCTTCATCTCCTATGAAAAAGTCGAGGTCGTCAACTCCCCTCAACACTCTCCTCTGGGCTTGGTCCACTACCTTTGCTGACTCTCTGATGGCAATGCCTTAAAAATACAAAAGGAAATAATTTTTAAAAGCCACAAAGATTGCCACTGCTACCCACATGTATTTGCATAAGAGCGTAACATAAGCACTATGTACCCACAGGGAGGTCTCACTGTTGCACTCCTCCTGGGATGACAGGTGCTCACAGAAGAGGCACCGTGAGAAGCTCATGAAACAATTCAGAAGCAAGTTACTATTTCCAGCATTATTTCCACACAGTACAAAGACACTAAGCTGATCGGTTTTGGGTCCTGATCACTCTGCTTCTTTGCAGAGCTGGAGAACGAATCCAGAGACTTGCACTGAGCCACATCCCAGCCTTTTATTTTCTTATTTTGTGGCAATGTCTTGCTAAGTCACTAAACTGCCCAGATTAGGTTTAAACTTGCAATCCTCCTGTCTCAGCCTTGCAGTGTTTCGGGATTACAAGCATATACCACACCCGGCAACTGGTCTGTTATTAACGTTGACAGAACTGTATTACTAAGTTTCTCAGTTTTATCTGGAAAAATGTCTCAAGACAGTAAGTGAAACACCTTTAGATTATACACCAGTGGTTTAAAAATTTTTAAACAGTGCAGAAGGGGACAAAATTCTGTACAATACAAAAAAGGACAGGAAACATAAATGTCTAAATGCTCTTAAGTCTTTTTAATAAAATTTTATACCAGATAACTTTAAAATACATTTCTTAACTTTGTGATGGGAGAAAATACCAAACAGCTGTGACTTCCCACTGAAAGGAAGCCTGAAACCCTGCTGACAAAGATCTGCTGCAGAAAGAAAACTGCAGCAATCAATCGATAGCTGGGCGTGGCACGGACACCGCAACCCCAGCACCCAGCAGCTGCACCTGTCAGCCATGGCACAGGAAACACAATACACTGAAAACTCTTCTGCTTGCAAACTCACGCTGTAAACTCCAACTTACACCTCACAAATTCATCTGCCCTCTGCAAGCACCCTTCCCAAAGGAAAAGCTCTCGAGGTGAATCAGGCTATAGTATCCTCTCAGAGGAAACAACTGAGTCTACTATGAATTTATTCCAAAATAAGTGAACATATAAATATTTTTGAAACTAAGTTATCTGGAATCTCCAATTTTACAGATACATAGCAGTGAAGCTACAAGAGCTGGCTGTCTTTTCCTCATAACGGCACCTGGAAGCACCAGGGTAAAAAGAAAAGGCTCCAGGGCAGAAACAGCTCTGTGCCCTCCTCCCCCCTCATACACCACCAAGCAAGTCCCCAAGCCTCCCACTCTTGTTTCTGTGTTTTCAGGCAGGGTCTACTTCATAGTAAGATCCTGCCTGAAAACACAAACACAAGAAGACAGGGCCAGGGACAGAGCTCACCAGCACAAGCACCTGCCTGGTGAGCACAGTGTCCTGAGTTGGATTCCTGGTACAAAAAAAAAGGTACAAAGACGCAAGTTCCAGGACCAGATCAGGTCCCCTCTGGTGATTCCGAGTCCCTGGACTGATTTAGCCTCCCTCCTTCCAGGCCCATCACTCCCAAAATTTGTCAGGACACTGGAATCCATAAAGTGGCTTAGCTGAGAAAGTAGAGAGCAGGAACCTTATCTTAAGGTAAAGGAACAGACTGAGAATCTAAAGAACGTCTAAATTCTCCCATCTTATCCATCACAGAAATAAAGGGGACAGACAGACCGGACTCATGCCTGTGAGGGGGGCCAGTACCCTGCTGGGCGTAGGCCACCTTCTCCATCGGTCTGGGTCTCTCTCAGTCAAACTGTCTCTCCCTCTCCCCACCCCACCTCCCACGGGCCCCTTGCTGACTGTCTGGAAACTTTTTCACCATGATGGACTTAGAGAACTTGCAGCTCGTTCTGCAAGTGAGGTGGCTTTAGACACCTTAGCTCCACTCTGGGAGCCTCTCAGGGGCCCTATCTATCACAGAATCTGATGCATGAGTTAAGTACCCAAAGGACCACTGACAAGACTGCCTACAATACACCCCACATACAGTCTCCCAGCTCGAGCGACAGACTCCAAATCAGATTTGATTATATGTGAGTTCACAATTAAACTGACAACTTAAAAAACACTACCAGCAGCCAGGCAAGATTGCACATGCCTGTAATCCCAGCACTTGAGAGGCTGAGGCAGGAGGATTGCCGTGAGTTGAGGTCAGCCTGGCACATAGTGAGTTTAAGGCCAGCCTGCACTACACAGGAAGACCCATGTCTCAAAAACAAAACATGGTGATGCATGCCTGTAATCTCAGCACTTGGGAGGCTGAGGCAGGAGGATCATTGACAGTTCAAGACCATCCTGGGCTACAAACTGAGCTCAAGGCCAGCCTGAACTGCATAGCGAGACCCTGTCTCAAAAAGACAAAAAAAAACCACCATTTCTAAGAGACAAAAGAAAAAAGACTCTATGACATGACATCATTGAACTATGCCAAGAACTTGAGGGTAATGTACTTAGTCAAAATAAAACCACCACCTTAAAAAAATAATAAACTCAGCAAGAAAACTATGCCCCCAAAATTTAAATGAACAGTGCCTACCTGGCAAGCACAAGGTCCTGAGTTCAACTCCCAGTACCATAAAAATAAAAAATAAAGTAAATAAATAAATAAAAATTTAAATGGTAACAAAAATCTTATCCCTCTCCAAAAAAGTTAATCAAAGTACTATGACCTCAAATTCTAATAGATCTATGTATGGATGCCCTCAGAAATTTAAAAAAAAAAAAAAAAGATACTTCTTCTAATACATACTATATATAACATACAATATACAATACATAAATATGTAAACTGAACCCAAGCAAGCCAGTAAAGATATATAGCATGGCCTGGGGGGCAGCTCAGTGGCACAGAGTCTGCAGAAGGCTATGGGTTTCATCCAGTCAGGGCAGAAAAAAGAAAAAGGTAAGTAAGAAGACACACTGAGAACCCTTTCTACACAGCTACACAAACAAAGATGCAGTCAACACAGCCCGCAGAGACACCAGAGGAAAACGGGTCCAGGAGACAAGACACCAGTACGTCTCACAAGGAAATGACTATGTGGCTCTACTGCTAGCATGCCGTGGAGCCCTGGCCTCCACTCATCCCACATGAACACCACGCCTGTCCCAACCCCGCATCCAGACACAAGGGACGGACTGAGACTGGCAGTAAGGGTGAGGAGGGTGACCAGGGCGTGGCAGACTGGCTGGGACATGGGCGTGACCTGCTAATTACAGAGTCCCGGGACACATGCACAAAACAGTTCCCAAAGTCCTGCACATGGTGCTAATCAAGAGTACTGTCTTCTAAATTCTTCCCGGGAGAGGATCATTCTGAGTTTGAAGACAGCCTGGACAACACAGTGAGTCAAGGCCGGCCTGAACTACATAGCAAGACCTGTCTCAAAACAAACGACCGAAAACTCTCTCGACCACCTGAGCCAAGTTTTTGACAGCCGGCCTGGACCTGCTGTGAGCCTGAGGAGAGACACACACAAAGCGCATCTCCCCCCAGCCCTCTGCACGGTGCTCTTCCGCAGCAGTCCCCTCTTTGCCAGCCCCCTGCACGGTGCTCTTCCGCAGCAGTCCCCTCCCTTGCTGCAGGTGTGCTTCTTTCCTTGCTTTTACTCGGCCCAAACTCACTCATCAGAGCATATTTTTTCCTCGCTACTTTGTGTATTTATCTTGACCAATTCATTGCTCAGGACAGAAAGAACTTAGAACCTTCCAGTGCCCCAAAACATGGTAACAAAAGGTCATGCCCCCTTAAAATAAGATTCAGATCTCAAAACATTTCGCCTAAATATCCAGGCTTCAAATTTTAAAAAGTTTCTCAAACATTAGAAACATCTTAACTGAAATAAGGCAATCAATTGATAGCTCAGATTTTAACAACAAAAAAAAAAAAAAAAGTCGTAGGTCACTAGGGGTACTACTCAGTGGATAAAGCATTTGGCTACAAAGCGTAAGGGCCTGAGTTCAAACTCCAGTAACGATAGAGACAGACAGAGTAGATCTATCCCCACAAGCCTCCTATGCTCAAGAGAGGACAACACCCATGCACGCCTGGGCTCACAGATGAGCTCAAAGCTGAGTGTGCTGCTGGGCGGCGAGGCCTGGGTGCAGGAGGGATTCCCCCTGTGGGGAGGTGCGTTTCTCGCTCTGCCTTCTGCGTCCCAGCACCTGTGGACTGAGGAGCTCTCCCCAGTCGGCCCTGCCATCACACCACTGCCGTCTCGGGGCCACGTGACCACACACTGAGCTCTCCAAAACCATGCACCAGAACAACCCTCTCCTTAAACTGTATCAGGGACTTTGTCTCAGTGATAGAAGTGAGTTTAAGCAGCCAGAGAGGAGAAGACATCTGCTTGGCACGCACCATATACAAAGTTCAGAAAGCACCACAAAAAAGATCTTAAAATGTCACAGAAAAATGAGCAAAGAAGCCAGGTACAGTGGTGCACACCTGTAATCCCAGCACTCAGGAGGCTGAGGCAGGCAGATCACCATGATTTTAAGGCCAGCCTTGGCTACATAATGATCTCAAGGCCAGTCTGAACTATACAGCAAGACCCTCTCCCATAAAACAAAAAAAAAAAGAAAGCCAGGCGTGGTGGCCTATAACCCCAGCACTCAAGCGGCTGAGGCAGGAGGATTGTTATGAGTTCGACACCAGCCTGGGCTACAAAGTGAGCTCTCAAGGCCAGTCCAAACTGCATAGCAAACCCTGTCTCAAAAAAAAAGCAAAGATATGAACAGGCCAAGAATGACACTCAACCTTACCACTAGTCAGGGAAATAAAAATTTTTTGAATTATCTTTCATTAGACTGGAAAAAAATGAAGTCTAATAATACTTGCTACCAAAAGGGTTAGGCGGAAGCAGAACTCTCCTACACGGCTGATAAACATAAATCGGTGCAAGCACTTAGGAACTGTATGACAGCACCTGATAAGGACCAAGGGTACATATCCTGTGATTTGGCAATCCCACTTCTGATTATTCCCTCCTAAGGGGGATGGCACATGTACACAGGGGGAGCTCATTACCAACATTCTGTACAACAGAGACACTGGAGAATGCCCTCTACATTCACCTTAGAATTTGGGTACAGAGCTGTATATATCAGCACTTATAAATCTTAAACACAACATTGAAGGTTTTCAAGAAGATAAAGCAGATAGTACAGCAATGTACTGTATCTTTGTATATATAATTTAATGATAAAAAATGGACCAGAAACTAGAAGGAAGTATCTCCCAGAGGAGAGGTGGGCTGAGGGGGATAAAGAAGGAAATGCTGGGACTTTGTAGGCATGGTGCAGGCGTGTCCCCTAAGGACGGATCCATCCTGAGAAGCCGCACCGCTAGTGTCACGAGTTGTGCAGACACCAAATGGTGCTTACACAGATTCAACAGCTACACCATCCCTAGGTGATGCAACTGCACAGTACCAGGGACACAAGTAAGCCATCGCTGACCAAAACTCAGCAACACAGCACATGGCCATGTTCATCAACTCTGACCTGAGTATAAACACTGCTAACACGTTCGATCCAAGAGTGGGCCCATGGAACCTGATGGTATTTTCGGGGTTTTGTTTTTGTTTTTGTTTTTGTTTTTTGTATCAGGAATCGAACTCAGGACCTTGCCCCTGCCAGGCAGGCACTTGTGCCACTGAGCTATATCCCTGACCCAAAACCTTAGGATATTTTCTTTTGCTTTTCTTTGCCGAAACTGAAATTTTAAGATTCTATTTAATAGAAATCAAGAATATGTTAGGGCTCAAGCTCTTTCTACAGTCCAGCCCTCTTCCCTGGGCATCAGGCCTTCCATTGTCCCGGGGCCCTCGAACCTCAACTCTGCAGCACTGACGCCCACGTGCTTATGCTCCCCACCTTTCCTGCTCCTTCTCCACCCTCTTCCTCCTCTGCCTTAGATTCCCAGTAATCTCCAACAACTTTAACAGGAGAAAAAAGTAGGAAAACACTTTCTTCAAACAATGGAGCAAATTCTGCACAGCTCAAACCAACTGGACTAAGTAGTCGGGGGTGGACTGAGGGCCGGTCTGGTCCTAGAGCTCAGGCCCTGGAAGCAGGCCCTCAGACACAGTAAGGACATTCCACCATGAAAGGCAAAAAAAACTCCTTAGGAGAGACTCTGAGTCCATCACACAGCATTTCTCCACCCTGCCATGCACACCTGCCCTCCATGGCAGCTGTGACTTCCAAGATCTCTCACTGGGCTCCTGCTTTACCCTCGCTGTCTCACCCCAGCGGCCACAGCAAGCCTTGCTCCAGGCCCAGCACAAACCCATACGCATGCACAAAGGCTTTGCCCCACCACGTCCCTGCTGTGACCAAGGCCAGGCCTCACATATGCCAGGCAAAAATGCTCCACCCAAGCTACACTTCCAGCCCAGCTTTCCTTTTTTCATACCACATGAGTACTAAGTTCCAGAATTCATCTTGTGACAACTCTGTAAAGAGAAAAAGGGTTCCACTCCCAGGAACCAAGCCCAGCAGCAGGCCAATCATCCAAGGAAACCAAGGCCCTCACCTCTACCAAAACGTCTTCTAACCTTTCCCTTCTGCCAAAACATCTTCTAACCTTTCCCTCCCGGCATCCCTCTACCTCTTGTAACCATTGCAGCAACACTGTGACTATTCTTTCACTCCCACCTCTTTGATGTTTTTATTGTCTTCTCCCTTCTGCCCCTGCGAAGGTTCTGACAGCCCCAGTCTATGAGCTCATCTGCCTTTGACAGACAATGAAACCCTGCTAATAATTGTCTTCAGTTCTCCTCTGTTAATGACGACAGGTTAAACGGTGCTGCTGACTGAATGCTGCTGACAGTTTAAATGGCAGCACATTAAAGAGAACAGCACAAGGTCAGACTTTCTTAGTTGATGCACTTAACAAGATTAAAATCTCATCTGCTGCTTTGAACAGTCAGAAAGTCCAATTTGTCAAATCAGCACGGAATGATCAAGTTCTGGATAGTCACATTAATAAGATCCACAAAAAAACAATTCATCCTACAGTCAACTGCTGTAGATGGGACCACGTTCCCTGGAAAGGGCATATGCTGACTCCCTAAGTCCCCATGTGACTGCATCTGGAGCAGGACTTCCCAGCAGGCGATCAGGGCGAAATGGGGTCCGAGGGAACAGCATCCTAACTGCACAGAAGTGGTGGCCTCAGAAGATGTGCCTTGGGGCTCCTACTTCTGCACATTCTCGCTCCAGGAGCAGGCTGACAGGGGGCCCCTGAGCAAGCCCAGGGAGAGACCGCGCCAGAAACCACTCATGACAGCACTCTGCACTTGGACTCTGAGTTTCCACAAACAGTTCTGGATAAAACAAATTCTTCTTGCTGCTGAAGTCGCCCACAATGTAGTATCTATTATGGCAGCACAAGCAGACAAATACTCCAAATGTATGAATCTAAAATATGGGCACAGCAGACTGACAAGCCTGCCATCCAGAAAGCCCATTTGTGGTATCCAAGTGTTGAACAGGAAAATCAAAACCACGGTCAACTATCCAGCAGGCAAGGGACTGGGACAAGGAGATGTAAGTGTTCTCAAGAAACCTGGATGCCCTTGCTGTTACACAGCACTCACAGCCTCCTGATGAAGTGCTAATCAGCCACCTCCGTCCTGAGTCTCACAGTGCCACTGTCCTGAGCCTGCTGTTGCAGCGCCGCTGATCTCCTCGCCACTGACAGCGCACAAGACCCCAGCTTTGCTCTTGATGGAGTTATCTTATTTATTCTCAGGCAAACTATCCCCAGATGATAACCCAGATCAGATGGTTGCAGAGAATTCCACACATAAACACCCTCCCTGACCCTGGCAGCCTCCTGTGGAAATGCTGTGTGGCTGGGATAAACTACTGCCAATATGTGACATCCTTCTTTTGTTTTTTTTTCTTTTTTTTTTTAATTTTATTTTAAAGACAAAAGAATGGAGACATATGAACCAGAAAAGCCATAAACAATACAGAAAATACAAAGTTATACAGAATATAGTAGGGAATTAGCACTGGATGTTGTATTACATAGTTATCTTCACATTAGCTAACACAAAAACATTAAAGGAAATATCAAATTATAGAGAAGATAATAGGGAATTTGCACTGGATGCTGTATAATATAAAGTTATCTTCACTTCTGTTAATACAAAAACAATTGAGGAAATACAAAATTATAGAGAACATAGAAGGGAATTAGCTCTGGATACTGTCCTACATAATGTTACCTTCACCTCTGTTACTCAGTTACACAGATGATGGCCCATTTGATCATTCAATTTTTCTCCTCCCTCATCTCCATTGCCCTACCACTCAATCTTCCCTGTGATAATAACTGTACTCCTGGGTTTATCTATATCCTTGGACTCTCGCCTTGGGATGAGATATAGCTGTCTCAGACTATACTATAACATACACAGGTGTATACAAACTACCATGGTTGGAGGTGGGAAAGCACATATGCTCACAGCGGACTGCCCAGCCCCACCCTGTCATCGTGCTATGGGTGGGGGCGGGTCCAGTCCATGAGGTGCCCTGAGCAGGGCCCTCAGCGGAGCAGCCACCGGGCCCACAGCGGAGCAGCAGCGGAGCAGCATCAGGGCCCACAGCGGAGCAGCTGCGGGGCCCACTGCGGCACAGCCACAGGGCCCACTGCAGAGCAGCCGCAGGGCCCACTGCGGATCATCCACGGGGCCCACAGCGGATCATCCGCGGGGCCCACAGAGATCCTTCTTTTGAGTGTATCTCTTTCTAAAGACTAAGAATTAAACAAAAACAGAACACCTCTCAACACAACAAAGGCCGTCAACAAATCATTTCCAATTTCTTTTTTTAAAAAATCTTTCAATATGGCTAACAGAGCAGTACAGTAGATACTCAGCCCATGAAGGTGCTAAGCCATCAGAAGTACATTTACTTAAAATTACAAATGGGGCCTTACAGAACCAAATATACTTCCTCTAGGCAGTTCAGGTACTTATAATTGAATGAAAAAAAAACCCTGCCAGCCACCCCCAAGATGAAACTCCAGTAACAGTGACAAAGAACTGCATCGGAAGGGAATCAAAGGACTGGAACATTGGGGGTTTTCAGGTTACAGCTATTGAACTACCTCCTGAGACATTCAGGAGCTGGCCATCAAAACAAACCCCTCCCAGTTACCTGGACAAGCTTCTGAAAGAAGACAGTGGGTCAATTAAGACCTTGAGAAACAGAACTGGAATGCTGAGAAATGAGAATGCTGAGAAACACACGCCTTTAAAAACCGAGAATAGCGCTTTACTTACATGAGGGGATAATGAACTGGGGCTCAGTGTTGCCTGCGTAGCCGAGCTTGGTGTACCTAAAAGCACAAAGGCATCAACACACGTTTAGATCACAATGCTCCCGGCAAGGCCCCACTCACATCTTCATTAATAATCTCTGCAAGTCCTAAAATACACCCCCTTGAAATTGAAAAGCACTGTCACTGAAAATCAAACACTAAACTTAAAATGTTTGTTTCTACTCAAATAGAAATGCATATATACTAATATAGAAATTACACTAGTGTATTCCTAAAGGTTTTAAAAGTGCTTTTGGGGTCCACCTCTTGGGACCCCCTTCTGTCCCTCTTAGTAGAAGTTTTCTTTCTCTCAACAAATGTCAGGCCTGACCTGAGAGACCCCAGGCCTCCCCTTGCAAACAATGAGAAGCAGCAGCCTGCTTGCCCCTGCTAAACAAGGATAATTTTAAAAATTGTCTAAATCCTTTATGTTCTTTTAATCTTTACAAAAACCCTAAGAAAGTAGATACTATTCCTATTTTGCAGATGAGAAAACTAAGTCACTGAGAAGTTTACTAAGCTGCCCAAGGCAAACTGCTGATGAATTACAGAAAAAGGACACTGCTAGATACACAGGCGAGCTCCAGCACTGGCTCTGTAGGAAGTACACTAACTTCCCAAACATCCTGAACTTTGGGGTGGAGGGGGATGGTTATATAATTTCTTTAAATGTCGTGACATATGTCTTGAAACAGCTCTTGCCATCTCCTGAGACTCATCTGACAGAAGCATCTCTTTATCATCTCATTTCAGAAGAAGCCCATTTTCTGTCAAGATATTCTGCATGATAGACTCCAAAAGTCTTTACTAAAATAAATGCCAAAATACTACTATCTGTTCCAGAAGCATTTGCTAATCTCTTCAATGTGGGGGGCACCCTCCAGCCATCTGCCGAAGGGAGCGTGGAGAGGCAGTGAACAAACTGAGAAACTCATGTGCTCTCCCCTCCACATCACGGCTGCTCTAGGTAATGGTAAAGTGTGCACAACACCACACCATCACACTGGAGTAACGTCTACAATGAACAAAGCATTTTCCAGCAGCATCAAAGTAACTTGAACAATTGATCTTCTATTACAGTCTTTCAAGATACCAGACACTAATTTTTTTTTTATGTTTTTGAGACAAGGTCTTGCTATGTAGTTCAGGCTGGCCTTCAACTTACTATATAGCCCAGGCTGATGAACTCATGGCAATCCTCCTGCCTTAGCCTCCCAAGTGCTGGGATTACAGACATGCCCGCCCAGAGTATTAAATTTTTTGACACAGTGTTGTTTCTAATTCTAATAAATTAACTTTATGACCTGTGAGTGTATTTTGTCCTCTCCCAGTGTATTTTCAAATATATAGTGAGTAGACCAGGATGGGAAGCAAAAGTCAGCTGCCCTGAACCAGCCTTGCAGCTCACCTTCCCTGAGCCCCAGCTCCTCCCACTCAGGGTCAAGGGCACGCTCAGGCTCTGAGACTCGGGGACCTGCTGGGCCAACCCTGCCAGAAGCTTATCCAGCACACAAAGAGCAGTGCCGGGGAGGGCACACATGATCAAATACACCCACAAGTTGTGCGCTCTAGGGCTCCACACCCACAGAGAAGAAGTTTCTAAGCTAAGGGGTGTGGGAACATGGGAACACCACCCAGGATCCTCAGAACACAGACAACTCCTAATGATTTCAAAACAGACTGACCTTCAAATATTACAAATCCCTCAATGGAGTAACATTCTGGAAGTATGCTCCAGATTCTAAATATAACTAAGCCAAATTACTGACTCAGGGCCAAAGAAGCTCACAGAATTCTAACAAGCAGGCTAGAAGTCACTTAAAATCACCAAATCCATTGTCCAGCTGTGTAATGGTGACTGAACCAAGGGCCTTCACAATTTGTTTTGTTTGGGTTTTTTGTTTAAGTTTCTTCATTGGTGCGTATTTGTCATACACACTGGTCATATTCAGCATAGAGAATTTGTACCTGTACATGATATATCCTAATGCCTCCCGTTCCCTTCCCTACCTTCAACCCTTCTCTTCCTCAGTCCCAGGTTACTGAGACAACAGACAGGCTAAACAGGCCACATCACTCACTGCCCAAAATAATTAGCATTTGCACTTAAATCGCTGAAATAAATCTATCTCCCCACACGGGGAGAGTGTGAGTTTGGAGACGTCAGGAGCAGGGTCCCTCTGGGTTGTTACCCTGCACCCTGGCACGGTGCCTGGTGTGTGACAGAACACTTCACAGCCCCGCTGAACGAACACTCCCTGATGCAGGGAAACGTAATCATGGTCATACTCATGATTCGAAAGAAAGGCACCAAAATTCAGGAAAAGTTCTGATGGAACCAGGAAAGACCAGAATCTAATACGATCTCCTACTTACAGATGAGAAAACACTTCACTACAGGTAAGGGTTTAGAACTATTAAATACAGTAAAATGTTACCCTTCACTGCAAATTAGATGCTGAGTACCACTCATGTCTGCTATGTTATATTAAGACAATCCAGCTGGCTGGGCTCACATCCCAGCTTTAGCTGTCTGCTGGCTACTTCGGGACATCAGTTTCCCCATCTGGGAAACGGGGGTGATCACCCCATCTACCTCCATGATTAGTATGGAAATGGCACAAGCTAATATATGTAAAAATTGCAGAAGAGGGCCGGGACAGCTCAGAGGCACAGCGCCTGCCTGTCAAGCACAATGTCCTCGGTTTGATTACTAGTACCAAAAAAAAAAAAAAAAAGTAAAAATAATGGTGTCTATGTACATCTCAGTTATTATTTTACTATTATTTGTATGTTTAAATGTTTCCTTATTAAAATCTGGAAAAAGCTAAAAAAAAAATATTCTAGCTGGGTGTGGTGGCACACACCTGTAACTCCAGCACGCAGGAGGCAGAGGCTGGATAATCACAAGTTCATGTCCTACCAGGGCAATTTAGAGACCCTGCCCGAATATTTTAAAAAATACGTAAGAACTGCAGGTATAGCTCAATAGAGTGCTCCTGGGTACAAGCTCCAGTATTGAAGAAAAAAAGAAAAGGAAATCCAGTTACAAACATGACTTTCAATTCAGTTTTTCAGTTGTCTGGTCTCCATTTTTTTTTGTAGGCAACCAGAAAGAACCAGCCAGTCATGTGCAAACCCGATTCCCGCCCAGGGCAGGCAGGGCACGCGAGGCGGCATTCGGAGAGGCACCCTGGCCTCTGTGTGCTCGTGAGCCCTCCCCTCCCCATGGTTCTGAAGGTCCAACCAGAACCACAGTCCCGACCTACATCACAGGCCACTACCGAGGCACAGTGGAAGCTCCCCTGACCTCACACTCACTTCCTAGCAAAACTACCACCATTCGCCACATGTACCAAATAAACACATCCAGATGCTTAAGTTTAAAACTGATCAGAAGCTTAGAGAAAGGACTCAGATGTATCAATTCTGTCCCATTATCTAAAATAATGTGAAGTAAGGAATTCCATGAATGATACTTTTCCATTCAAATTCTTTACATAATTTAGTGTAGCCAAAAAAAAGGTCTAGGCTCAACTAGCAGTGAAAAGAACCCCAGCTCTACACAAAAGCGCTGAGCCCTTACACCTAGGGGAGCCAGAGCGGGTGGGAGTCTCTCAAACCAAACAATAATGCAACCATGAACGATAATGCAACCATAGCTGCATCCCCACTAAAATCAGAGGCCATCCAAGAGGACCTGCTGGCATTACTCTCCCTTAACACTGCTGTGGAATTTAACACAAATCCCAAAAAGATTAAAAGGAACACTGTGGAAAATGAGTCAAAATATATTTATAAATGATCACTGCTTTCCTAGAATAGAGTGGAAAATTAAGTTAAAAACTAAAAGGAACATGGAATTCAGTAAGATGACTAATTGCTACATGAACAGATCAAGAGGCCTACACAGTGGTGCACACTTATAATCTCAGCACCTTTGGAGACTGGCAGGAGAATCACACATTCAAGTCCTGCCTGGGCAACTTAGAGGAGACCCTGTCTCAAATAAAAAATTTTAAAATGGCTGGGGTAACATCTTAATGCAAAGTCCTAGGTCCAATCCCCAGTACTCGGGGAGAAACAAAATCAACAAGAACATCTACTGGATGAAAAGATCCCATTTAGCATGGCAGTAACTATGGAACAATATTACCTTTAAGAACAAACTATGTGGGCTGGACATGGCTGCACACACCTGTAATTCCCGCATTCAGGAGGCTGAGGCAGGAGGATCACTGCAAGCTTGAGGCCAGCTTGGGCTATAAAGTGAGTTCAAGGCCAGCCTGAGCTACACCACAAGACTCTGTCTCAAATAAGTAAGTGAACGAATGAATACATATATACATACATAAATACATAACTAAATATATGCACATATAAATTTTAAGAATGATGTGCGTAAAGAACTCTCCATATACGAGCAGACAAAGAAACTGAGACACACCTCAGACTTAGTTAGAGTCAGTCTCTTTAAGAAAAAAACACAATATCACTAAGTCCCCCTGGAAATTTAATGTGAAGTCTAGGCTGATCCTGAGGGTCATAGAAGTTCATGTGTGGGAGCAAAGGGCTGAAGAGTCACTCTGTAGGAAGTCTCACGTCACTTATTTCTATGGCTGTGTCTAGGTTTCCCCCCAAAGCCTCATGCAGTCATAGGTGGGGATCTTTCAGAGGTGGGTGGATCTAGAGTGTGTGACGCTCAGGTTGATTCATGGTGCAGTGTGAGATTTAAAGGGCACCAGGGTTAAGGGTGTGAGTGCTGCCCACCCTGAGTAGTAACTAAGACACCTATCCAAACTGCAAAAACAAAATCTGTCATCCAAACAGCGTATTTCTAGAAATTCAGCCCCACAGAAGCATTTTACATGTACATGAAGACACACCCAAAAAAAATTCCCTGAAGCACTAAAACAGCAAAATGGAAAACTGGCAACATTCAAAATAAAGAATATAATAAACACATCTATCCAATAAAATGCTACACAACGGTCCAAAGGAGGTCCAGTTACTGGCATAAACAGATACAAGGCTGTGGTTGACATCAGCGGGAAGTGTGACAGGGCCACCCTGCGGGGCAGAGCTCTGCACTCAGCCCAGCACCGGTTCTGGTGCTGCAGGCGAGAACACCAGTCCCGCCCTGGCCCAGGCTCTTCCCTGCACAGTGTGCACAGCAGCCTCTGCCCAGTGTGGAGCTCACTGTTCTGGGAAAGTGCTTCCTAAATCAAAACTGAAAAGCAGGTCCTTTTCGCTCAGTATCACATGCTAGTGATCAACCACCCTTGGATAACGCCTGGACAGAGCCCAGGTGTCTGCTCGTCCGCTCATGTGAACACGGAAGGTACTGATGCTTGTTCGTGTGCAGAGCACTAACTCTTCTTGGTATGCCACTAAGTTACACACCACGTGTCACTTAACAATGGGGCTATATCCTAAGAAAGGCAATGTTAGCTGACTGTGTCACTATCTACACAAACTCAAACTGTGCCAGCTGTGACCTCACAGGTAAACTCATAATCATACATGCAGGTCACCGACATGCCTTGTGCGGGACGTAAGTGTACAAATGTTACAATCTAAGTGATCAAACCTATCAAGTATTTCCCTAAGTAGTTTTCTTTGTTATGGTCCTACTTTCAAAGTCCCTTTATGCCAAGCATGGCAGCACCTGTAATCCCAGCACTTGGGGGCTGAGGCAGGAGGATGGCTGTGAGTTCCAGTCTGGGCTACATAAGCAGATTCAAGGCCAGCCTGCACCACTGGGTAAGACTATGTCTCAAAAAATCAAAAACAAAATTTTTAAAAAAAGGAGGTCCTAAGCTGGGCATGGTAGCACACACCTGTAATCCCACCACTCAGAAGGCTAAGACAAGTGGATCGCTGTGAGCACAAGGCCAGCGTGGGCTACACAGTGAGTTTAAGGCCAGCATGAACTGCATAGCAAAACCCTGTCTCAAAAAGACAAAACAAAAAGGGAAGTCCTTCTATATACTAAAATTTCATAATACTTCTCTTCTGATTTTATGTATTATCTTTCATCCAAAAAGCTAATCAAATTTTCACAAACACATGAATATCACAAAAGCCCTTGGTTTTATGTTCTGATACAGCCTTTCAAAAAAAAACAGCCAGCATGAAGGCAGGCACCATCCTCAAAGCTATTAACCTATTTTCAACTTGACACTACCTTTCGTGTGCACCCCATGACCTGAGACTTTCACTTGTGTGCAAAACCAGACAGACAAAAGACCCCACAGAACAGGATGGATCACTGCCTCAAGCCACGCCCAGTTGCTCCTCTGCTCTTTAAACCGTGCATTCTCACAGCTCAAAATTCAAAGCAATACCGGAGAGATCCAGACAAGCACGGTGCTGCATTTGGAGGGCGGGGGGCACCAGGAGCCAAACTCATGGCCTCACGCTTGCCAGGCAGGCACTGTGCTGAACTCCATCTCCAGCCTGGTACTTACCGTTCCAGTACTCCAGAGGCCGAGGTAGGGAGATCACAGGTCTAAGCTCAGCTTGGGCAATTCAGTGAGAATGTGTCTCAAAATAGAAGCTTTTCTTAAAATAAACATTTTTGAAAGGGCTGGGATTTCAGTTCAGTGGTGGAACACCTGTTCAGCCCCAGCAGCCCACCAGGAAAGGCCCCCATGGCAGTCTTCTCCCACAGCTGTGCCCACCCAGCCTCCCCGTGCCACTTCCTTCCCCTCTTAACACGTCTTCCCGCCACAGCTCCACGCATCCTTCCCCACACTGCAAACAGCCCTAGCACAAAGGCTCGCTCTAATGTTTCTCAGCAACACGGAGACTTCCATTCTGCAGACCGAGAACTCATCTACTCCCAGTTCAACATATTTATATATAATAATTCCTCCCACAGCCATGTGTCTTGAGCAGAAGATGACAATGTAAGCTCAATTAATGTGTTCAAAAGTAGAAATTACATCTTAAGCAGTTCTACATTTCACGTCTTTATATAGCATTCTCAAATTGCACCCCGCAGAGAGGGTTCTCCTGACTGAAGCCTTATGAGGCCCCATCTCCAACTCTAAGCTTTAACAGCAATAGCGCAACACCTGCAGCTGAACATCATCCTCACAAAAACCTCTTCACACGTCCAAATGATAGTTAAAATAATACATAATCCCACACTCTTAAGTGACTATATAGTGAACTTCTTAAATGTCCCTAGGTTGTTGTATAGAAAACTATGGCTTGTTTTCTACAGAAGAGATTTATATATTCAATTTTTTTCCTAAATATAATCTTTATTCCACTCTATTTAAATTTTACGTAACCTAACATACTTGTCTAGTTCTTCAGAATGGTTCTCCTGGGCCAGGCATGGCATCACACACCTGTAATCTAAGCACTCAAAAGACTGAGGCAGGATGATCACCATGAGTTCAAGGCCAAGATAGCAAGACTGTCTCAAAAAACAAAAAGGTAAATAAATACCCCACCTCAATTTGGCAAATACAAAGGCATGAAGTTCTGCCTCTTTGAGGAGTCTGAGCATTATAAGATGAACCCTGACCCCAGGTTCAAACAGCCAATACTGTTTAAAGGACTACTACGCCCCCCAGCCAGGGCTGGGGATCAAACCCAAGACTTCATGCATGCTAACCAAGCTCCACCCCTAAGCTTCATCCCCAGCGCCTGAAATGATCTCTTGAAATGACCTCTTTTTATTCACTGTTTTTCTTGCTCCAAGTGTGTACATTTCAAAGGCGTGCAAAGTCAGTATGTGTTGGTTACTTTTCTCTCATTGCTGAGACAAAATACCCAATGCCCAAAATGAAGAAAGGAAACATTTATTTAGCTTACAGTTTGTGGAGGTTTCAGTCCATACTTGGCTGGCTCAGAGGCAGAGTGGCACATGGCAGAGGGCAAGGGTTCATGATGGCAGAACACAGTAAAAACAACCAGCAAAAGGGAGGAAGGGCAACAAGAAGCCTTTCCTTCCCTTACATTGTAAACAGGCTACCCCCACCCAGGGGGCATGTAGCTCTCACACAGTCTCCATGCCTTCCTCTTGCACAGGCTCAGGATATATACAAAGTAAGCACCCTGGCTTCCTGCTGAGTCACTCAGCCAAATCTCTAGACTCCCCAAGTTGACAAAATGTATCAACCATGACACAGCATTAAGGATAACAGCCTTGTCAAACCTTCACTGCAATTGTGAAAGACAGGGCAACCGGCACACTGGTCTCTCATTGCCCCCTCTAGCAGGCCTGGTAGAAACCTAACTCTCCAGGCTGACCCTTTGGGAATTTCTCCTATGGAGGGTTACAATTATGCTGACTGCTTGTGTCTTTGTTCATTTCGCAACAGGATCCTGCTATACAGGATGGCCTAGACCTCACAGTAATCCTCCTGCCTCAGCCTCCTGAGTGCTAGAATTATAGATGTGCACCACCATGCCCAGCTCCATTCAGTTATGCTGATGGTTTTAAGGCTAAATCATTATTTATTCAATTATCATTGATTATTTTTCTATTTCAATCTCTCCATTTGTGTAATCCTCACCAATACATCTTTCAGTTAGCTGGGTTCTATCTTCAAGGCGGCTTTTCAGTGCAGTTTATAAATGCTACCATTTCTGAGCTTTTGTGTATTTGAAAACGTCATTATGCTGCACTTTAAAGACACTTCCATCTAACACCTGTCTCCCCACACCAACTCTCCTAGATGCTTAGACTGCTCCCTGACCTTCAGGCAAACTGTACTGCTGCAAAGTTCCTACTGCACTGATCTCACTGATCCCATCAGATGTGGCGGACTGCTGGGGGTTCTTCCCTGCCTGTCTGTGCGAGTCCTTCCTCATCTTGGGGTTTAGGAAACTAATCGGGATGGGTCTCCACTGCAGTGACTACATACTGCACTTCTTCCGGGTCAGAGTGTGCCTTTGTGTCTACACAGCCATGTAATTAAATGACTTGATTCCAAGCCAACTCACTCCCCAGTGTTTCCCTTCCACGTGTCCTGCTCTCTCCTGAGAAGGGAGAACGCTGCGGTCTGTGGCGTCTGCCTCTGGCCCCCTTGAGTCTCAGCTCTCTAATCTCTACCTCACCTGTGCCCTCCCACCTGTCCCCTCCCACTGTGGTCTTTGTAAGGTCCCAAAGCTCAGCCTCCACCAGTGAGAGTTCCAGAGCACCAGGACAACGTGCAGCCTCTGGCGTGAGCTTCACTTGTGAACTGACTTTTCTCCTCAGCACACTTCCAGCTGGCTCTCGCTCTCATCCCCTTTAATCCTGGTTACTTATGCTCTTTCACTTTGCTGAGCTCATGCTGTCCCTATTGTTTAAAGCACGACAGCCAGCTTCGTCTTCAACTGCACTCTGACTCCTGAAGTGCTATCTCCTTGCAGGGTACATTTTCCATCGACTTGGCTTGCCGTGTTTCTTTCCTTACTTTCTATGCACAGGTCCCAGGTCAGGACCTTTCTGCTTAACACTCAGCTGTGAACGGACACGCTTCTCTCTGGATCTACTACCTGCAGCCAACAAACCTGCGTCCCATGTGCAGACACTGAAACCACGGCTTGTGATCTCTGTGCAGCCCTTTTGGTGTTCACAGCAAAGCAGCAGAATGCGTAGACGCGTGTGCAGCCAGAGCCTGGACCTGGGCATCTACACTTTCTCGGGAATTCCATTCACTCCTCTGTTCTGGCAACACAGCCCATTCCAAGTGTGTATGAGCTATGTTCGTTTCTTTTGTCTTTTTGAGACAGGGTCTCCCTATGCAGTTCAGGTTGGTCTTGAGCTCACTTTCTAGTCCAGGCTGGCCTCAAACTTGCAAGGATCCTCCTGCCTCAGCCTCCTGAGAGCTGGGATTACAGGCGTGCACCACCACACCCAGCATCCAGTGTGTGTAAGAGGTTTAAGAGAAAATGGGTCAAACGCCTGCCTGGCAAGCACAAGGTCCAGAGTTCAATTCCCAGTACCAAAAAAAGGAGGAAATGGCTCATCTTGGATACCAGCAACTCTTGCCCAAGTTATAAGCCCCTCCTCACAGGTTTCCCCTTCAGGAAGCCACGCAGAAGACCTACAGCCAGCGTCCAGGCGGACCACTCTTCCAGCGCAGCACTCTCTGGTCCCAGGTGCAGAGTGCAGGAGGGGTTCTGCCCACACATTCACCCTCTCTCGCAGTGGCGCCCCCACCTCCACCACTCTGGAGGGTCTGTGTGTCGCATCTTCGGGGACTGTCACTAATGCTGACACCTGTACCCAGCCAGAGGGACAAAAGATGCCACCTCTCAGTATGCGCCCACACATGGGTCCACATCTCACTGTAAACTGCATAAAGTGTGTATGAATTTTCACTGCTTTCTACTCTTATTTTTGAATTAGTTTGTTCATTTTAAGAAGTTCCAAAAAGAAATGTTATATGAATATATATTTACACCGTATGTCCAACAAAGCATTAAAGTCCTTTCCGCATAAGAAAGGTGTACAATATAAGGTAGCAATCAGTGCTCCTAGTGATCTAGAGAACTTCTCATAAACGAGGTTTTAACCTGGCTACACGGGAGAACGTACGCAGTAACGAATGGCTTCTCTCTCTCAAGTTCAACACAGCTCAACAACGATGCACACAGAAAATAAGCCTGCTGACTGCCTTCAGAGCTAACTAGACAGTGAAAGGATTCTTTCCCTCCGAATCAGAGGACAGGAAAAGGAGAGAAAGAGTACAAGCTAATTTCACCACTGCTCATCGCTAAGTCGGGGGAAAGAAAACACAAAGGGACACACAAGGTGTGACCTGAAAACGTGGTGTTTAAAAGAAAAAATGTAGTAACCACGCTGCCCTCAGTCCTCCTCAAAATACTGCCCTCCCCTCAGACACACTGAGCCCATCATTCCTGCCACTTTCTGAGACAGCTCTGGAGTCCCCTTCGTGCGTGTCTTCAGCTGCACTGCTGCGGCTAACCCATCCTGGACGACTCAAAACACTGCCCTCCCGTCCTTGTGACTTAGGGGAAAAGCCAGAATTCACTCAGCGCCAAACCCAGCACATAAGGTGAATGAGGACATGCAGTCACATCCTCGCGAGGCCGCCTTTCCAGCGGGCGCTGCCCAGCAGCACGGCACACTCACGAAAGCAGAGCCCCAGCACTGCAGGAAGTGGCAAGCACGGTGGGTTCACTGTGTCTGAAACAAGGGGGAGGGTTTTAAGGGAATTAATGACATGTCTGGAAAAAAAAATAAAAATAAAATAAAATAAAATTTTAAAAAACTTCACAACAATTATATAAGGGCTGGGGATATAGCTCAGTGGAATAAGTGCCTGCCTAGCAAGCGCAGGGTCCTGAGTTTGATCCCCAGTACCGCCAAAAAAAAAAAAAAAACACTTCAATGACATGTCTGTTACCATAATAAATGCTTTCTATTTAAACATTCACCATACTTTTCATTCATCCCTTGTATGGAAAGGTAACCATTAGACAAAAATAAAATGTCCTGAAGTATCCAAAAAATACTCAAATCAAAAAAAAAAAAAAAAAAAGATGATGGCGAAAGATTCTATACTTACACAGAATAAATAGAAATCAATCAGGCAAAACTGAAGCCAAATACACTGGCCGTATCAACAAGCACACATATGTCTACCTCCTCTGTCAGTAGGTGTACAAGAGCTTAAGTCACCCAATGAAGGGCCCTTGCATATTGGCTAACAAAAGAAAGCTCCAACGGCGTGTGGGCTCCCAGCGACAAAGCTCCACAGTGCGGAAAGGGTGACCAGGACTGAGCCGGGGTGTGTCCAGGCGGACGGGGAAGGAGAGGCAGGCCGCAGCCGCCCACCTCGTGGCCAGAGAGGGCGGCCGGCACAGGTGGGAAACACCAAGACAGCTGCTTCACAACACAAACGGGAAGACACGAGTTATCAGTATATAACTCACAGGGCCTGTTTTGACTTTTCTTTTTAAATTTGTACTTTTACTATGGTATGAGTAGAATGATACTGTTCATGATTTGTCATTCTTTGAGCTTTACTTATGTGGCCTAAGACTGGTTAGTCAATGTGCTACATGTTTAGGAAAAGAGTTGTCTGGGTTTGGTCAGACCTTGGTGAACTACCTTTCTGTTTTTAGACTTTCCTGCTTTGTTTTTCTGGTGTGCTTATACTATCTTGCATGACGTGTTGTGAGCTCTTATTCCCAGTGTGTTCATTTCTCCTCAGACCTACAGTTCCTGCTTTCTGGGACTCGCTGCTGCCTTTTTTTTTACTGGGTTCTGGCATATAAGTAACTTGTGCCCTCCCTGGAGTTACTGCTTCAGCATGAGAGTGTATGTGCGGCCGACGAGAGCCCTGCTCTGCACTGTGAAGCAGCCTGTCTGCCCTCGCTGGCCCCAAGGTGGGCGGCCGCGGCCTGCCTCTCCTTCGCTGCCTGCCTGGACGCACCCCAGCTCACTCCTGGTCACCCTTTCCGCACTGTGGAGCTTTGTCGCTGGGAGCCCACACGCCATCAGGGCTTTCTTTTGTTAGCCAATATGCAGGGCCCTTCCACAATGACAAAGACGTGAACTCTTCTGCACTTACTGACAGATGAGTATCCATCCGTTTGTTTAGACAGTCTCACTATGCACTCCAGGCTGGCCTTTAACTCACTGTGCAGCCCGGGCTGGGCAATCCCCTGCCTGGGACTCCCCAGTGCTGGCATTACAGGCATGCACCACCATGCCCAGCTCTGACCAAATATTTTAAATCATACTAGTACTTATAAAAATATCGAGCCAAAGGGGAAACTCAAAGCAAAAGTTGGAAATAACAATTTAAAAAATACAAATCTAAGGATATATACAGTATATATTTGCTGATTTTTGTAGTACAAAATATCTTTTCTTTTTTTTTTTTTTTTTTTGAGACAGGGTCTCCATGTACAGTTCAGGCTGGCTTTGAGCTCACTTTGTAGCCCAGCCTGGTCTCGAACTCACTATGATCCTCCTGCCTCAGCCTCCCAAGCACGTGTGCCCCATACCTGGCAATGCCTTTTCAATATAAAGGAAAAATAAAAATTTAACACCCTACTCAGAAACAAAAACTAGAAAACAAAGAAAAGCACAATAAGAAATGATGACAAGCAAAGAAATGAGTTAAACTGGGTATGGCAGTGCACGTCTTTGAGCTGAAGGCCAGCCTGAGCCACAAAGCAAGACCCTGTCTCAAAAAGACAATAAATAAATAAATAAATAAATAAATAAATAATCAAAGAAACCCCAAAGCTTGTCCTTTAAGACCCATAATGTAGGAAAAACACCAGTTAAATCACTAAGAAAAAGGATAAACATACCATGCACATATTTGAGTGACAAGGGGAAAAATAAACATAAAAAGTTTTAAAGCTCAAGAAGCTACCAACACACATATTTGAAAAATCTAAATAAAATGGGTCTTCTTTAGACAAAGGCAGCATGCCAAACTGTTCTGAGACAGAAAGGCCCCGCGAGAATGCGGAACGTGAGGCAAACTGCAGGAAACCTTCTAATAAGGTGCACTGAAAACTGACAAAATTCTTGACAGAAACACAAAACCTACACCCACCCTAGAGAAACACAGACAGCCCTAAAATGGGGGACATTTTACATAAGTGAGAGGCATTTAAAAATGCCAACATCTTAAAAGGAGAAAAAAAGGCTAATGCCAGGTGTGGTGGCACACACCTGTAAAGCTAGCTCTTAGGAGGCTGAGGCAGGAAGATTACTAAGTTTGAGGCCAGCCTAGGCTACATAGTGACTTCAAAGCCAGCTTGGACTACATACTAAGGCCTTGTCTCAAAAAAAAAAGTAAGTAAATTAAAAAACAGGCAAGCTAAGGAGCGGTTCCAAATTTCTATGCAACTTAAAAGACATGATTACTAACATCACAAGGCACAGTGCTGGTGGGAGAGGCAAAGGTTCCACAGAAGACATAAATGGGGCTGCTCAAAGGACTCCAGACTGCACACAGGACACCACCGCATTTACAAGTTTCCTGGGCACAGCATGGTGGCGCATCCCTGTAATCCCAGCACTCAGAAGGCTGAGGCAGAAGGACCACTGCCAAGTTCAAGGCCAACCTGGGCTACAAAGTGAATTCAAGGCCAGCCTGAAGTGCACAGAGAAACCCTGTCTCAAAAAGACTAAAAATGTTTTCTGATTTTAATCACTGGGGAGCTTGTGACTATGTAAAAGAAAGTCCTTGCTGTCAGAAAAGAGAGATGAATGCATTTTGGTTTAAGAGGGTATGACATATGCAACCTTCTCTCAGCTCAGCAAAGCAGTAACAGCAGACATGGACATGATCAGGCGTGGGAGGACATACCTGTAAACCCAGCTACCTGAGACTGGGGCAGGAGAATCCCAAATTCAAGCCCAGCCTGGAAAACTTAGATTCTGTCTCAAAATAAAAAAAGAGATGGAGATGTAGCTCAGTGGTACAGCACACCTTACAAGAGATACTTACAGTAATGTGGTCACACAGCAGAGCCTGGGCGTGCGGCACACTCTGAGAGCCACGCAGCCCCCTCACCCCTTTGAACAGGGGAGACTTTCCTGTAGGCCTAGCAAAGCCCTTTGTCCACGCCGGCCCGGTCCACCCTGTGGTTATGCTCCCTCAGTTGGCCTCGGGACTCACCAGAGGGTTCAAGGGCACCAGGGTGAAAGTCATTTGCTATTAAGAAATAAAAATACAGCGTGGTGGCACATGCCCGTAATCCCAGCCCTCAGGAGACTAGGACAGGAGGATCATTGCAAGTTCGAGGCCAAAACAGGATAGAATGTGGTTTAAGGCCAGCCTCAGCTGCATAGTGAGACCCTATCTCAAAAAGATCAGTAATAATAATAATAATAATAAAGTTTAAAAAAACAAAAATCAATCAGAAACATTGATGCCAGGGTACAGATCAGTGGCCGAGTCCTTGTCTGACATTCAATCCCTACACCACCATGCAAGCCTGTTTAGTACACCTGCTAAAGCGTCAGTAGCCACCAAGTTTCCCTCAATGGGAAGATGTCTTTTAGAATGTAGTACTACGAAAGGCTTTTTTACCTGGCAAACAGGAATTCCTCTTCCCTAGTCAGGAATTGGGAAACAGTGACTCTCTCACATGCCTGTCAGACAGGCAGACCACAGCCCAAAAAGCAAGGACCAACTGCGGCACTGCTGGTCTCCAGCGCAGCGTGACGGTGCCGTTCTTTTCTTTACTCCCGGCTACTTTTATCTGCCTTTCACCACTTTTTGTTCTACTTTGAGGTAAAACCCACTTCAGTCCCCTAGGAAAGAACATAACTACTACTAAGCCTCCTCCAGGCCACTCTCGGGACACCGACCTCAAGGTAACCGCAGCAGCTCCCACAGCAGCACCTGCGCGTGTGAAACCCTGAGAACATGCCCCGAGTTTCCAAGTCTGGACCCCAGAGTCTACGCCAGCCTGAGGTACAACACTGGGCCACAAGCAACCGGCTACTGAAGGTGAATTGCCAGTGAACGACCACATTCATCACGAACCTCGAAAGGCCAAACTAAGCACATTTCAGATATTTATAGGGAGAATGATGAGTAACATCCCCAGCTGACTAACGCTAAAGCTCTGACAAACCGCAGGAACGTTACTCTCCTGCCACCATGAAGCGATGCTGCCTGCCTCCTCCAGCAATTTCACCAGGACCAAAAGTACAAAAGCAAAACCCACACATGCACAGGAGAAGTGCCCTCACATCCTGACACCACCAGAGCCAGGGGAGCGGGGTGCAGGAGGGACTGCGGGGGGCGGTGCGGAGGGGGGCCAGCACCGGGGTAGGAGCGCTGCGGTACCAGCACTAAGCTGGGCTTGGTCTGGGGACGCAAAGCGACTTCTAAAATAAAAAGCCACAAAACTTCGGGCACCACTTGCAACCCAAGAAAAATCAGCACAGGCAAAGAGGCAGTCTTTCTCAGTCTGCAACTAGCAGTGGTTCCTCGGCAGAGAGCAAAGAGCCATCCGTAGGAGACGGGCGGTAGCAAATTAGAAGACACCCCCACAGGGTTGCCAAGGAAACCAAGCCAACCGCAATCTGCTCTAGAAAAGAATCAGGGGGTTAAGGCGAACACGCCATGGAATATTCTATGGCTAAATGATGAAAAGCCCTACTTGAAAAGTCTTTAAAGGACATTTACTCCCCGGCTATTTCACTATGCACTACACTCACAAAGCAAGAGGCACGCTCGTCTCCCAAGCTCCCAGCTGGCAGGGGAGGGCGATTCCCCTTCAAAACCAGCTCCGCCCGGGCCGCTGGAAAGTACAGGACATTTTTCTAAGGTCTCGGGAGCACGTTAACATCACACGAAGTGATCGCACTCGGAAAAATAAAGCGTTCCCAAATTTGGGCTATTTCTCAAAAATGGAGTCTTTTAAAAGTATCGTTTTTAAGAGAAAAAGCCAAGAGTCTACGCCAGCCGAAATCGAGAGCGCGGTCGGAGCGCCGATGCGGGCGGGCGGGCAGGCAGCAGCCCCGGCCGGAGGGAGACGCGCGGCCGGGCTCGGGGGCGTGGGCCGAGGTCGGGCGAGAGGCGCCGGCCGGCAGGACCCGCGCCCAGCGGCGCCCATAGCCGCTCGCGGGGGCGGTCCAGGACCCTGCGGGGCGCGGGCGCAGGGCGCGGGGCGGCCCCGGGGTCGGACCGGGCACCACGCGCCCTCAGCTCTCCCGCCCGCGGCCAGGCAGGGGCGGCGGAGCGCCAAGGTGACCGAGGGGGGCGGCACGCGCCGCGGGACAGCGGCTCCACGGCCGCCGCCGGGCGAGGGGCGCGGGGCGCGGGCGGGGCGCACGGGATCTTACCCGGTGCCGCAGTCCACCACGCAGGGAGGCAGGGAGCCCGCCATGCTCGGGTGCGTGGCGCTCGCTCGGGACGCGCACCGTCGAAACCGCCCCGGAGCCCTCTTACTCCGCGCGCCGCGTCTCCCACGAGCCTCCACAGCACCGCCGCCGGGAGCCCGGATGCTTTGCCGTCGCCGTGTGACATCGGCCGCGAGTCAACCAATGAGGACACGCGCTCGCCCCTCCCTCCCTCCCCCGCCATTTTTACTACTGGCAGCGAAGCTTGTTACCCCGCACGTACAACCTGGCGGGGGGGAGGACTGGGGTTTATTTTTGCTTCTTTTTTTTTTTTTTTTTTTTTTTTGCGGTACTGAGGATCGAACTCAGGACCCTGCGCTTGCTAGGCAGACACTTACTCCACTGAGCTATATCCCCAGCCCTGGGGTTTATTTTTAACTGATTAACGATGAAAGTGATCCCATTTTTAAGACGTAGCGTCTTTCTCGTTCGTGAAGTGTCGGTTCAGATACCACTTTCTCAGGGAGGTTGTCCCTGATCACCTTAACTAGGTCCCCTTCCCCTCAACTCATTCTCTATCTTAATCTGTTTCATTCCTAACACTTAGAGCAAGTGTTTTATATTTATTTATTTGTAATCTATTTCTCCTACTGGACTACAGGTTCTGCTACAACAGAGCTTGAGTCTGTCCTCTTTATTTTTTTTTTTTTTAATGACACAGGGTCTTGTATTCTATGTAACCGAAGCTGGTCTCAAACTCACTGGGACCCTCCTGCCTCAGCCTCCCTAGTGCTAGGATTACAAGCATGTGCTACCACACCCCACTGTTGAGTCTGTTGTACAACTGAGGACCCACACCATACCACAGTTTTTGGTGCACATGTGAGAAATACTCATAAATTGACTGAATAATCTTCACCATATAAAGAAAAATAGGTTGGGAATATAGCTCAGTGGTACAGCTGCGAGAATATAGCCCAGCGGCACATAGTGGCTGCCTGGCAAGTGCAAGGTCCTGAGTTTGACTCCCAGTACAAAAGAAAAGTGTAAAGAAGTACAAAATATACAGTACATAGAAAGAGTTTTCTTCTTCGAAGATATCAATATGTAAAGCAGCAACAAGCGGTGTTTTTTGTTGTTGTTGTTGTTGATGTTGATGCTGTTGTTGTATGCCTGTTTTGTTTCTTGTCTTTGGATTTTTGGTTTTTGTGTTTTTTTTCTGTTGTTGAGAGGATTAACTGTCTGACTAAATTTGCATGTCTGTATATGGGTTCATACATTTACAATTCGAAGATATCAATGGATAAAGCAATAACAACTGTTGAGACCATATCACCTTGTCTATAGATTAGTTGTGATTGTACTATTTTTTATGATAATTGGTGTCTGTTTGTCAATATGTTTTTGTACTTTTATGTTTCTAAAATAAAAATTAAAAAAAAGAGTCTTCTTAACTAGTCTATTCCTAATAAAAATACACAGGAGGGAGCTGGGCAATGGCCGCAACAGTCTCTTGGTATTCATATATAACAATAAAAACATTTTAAGGAAAATTCTCATATCCCATAGAGCACATAATCTATTCCAAGGAAAAAGTCTACAAAGTAAATGCCTAGCTAGCCCAAGGAATGAACTTACATTGAATCAACCACATTCCAAGATCCTCCCAGAAAGTATTTTTAATGTCAAATGTAGCTGATCATCCAGAAGTTCTTAGAGAAACCAGGTTCCAACAAACACCTACTATGTATGGTGTGCTTGCTGGCTACTTATTGCCCTGTAATAAATTATTGACCGGTATTTTAGGAGTTTTCTAGAGATGCATTATTTCATTGCAGGGAGTGGGGGACTGAGACAGGGTCTCTGCTATGCAGTTCAGGCTGGCCTTGAACTCACTACGTACCCCAGGCTGGCCTCAAACTCAAGGCAATGTTCCTGCCTCAGCCTCCCAAATGCTGGGATTACAAGCTGTGCTGCCACACGTGGCACCATCTTTTTTACTTGCCTGTAATGGTCAGATAAGGCTTGGATCTGGAAAATATTCAGGGTCACCGCAAAGAGAAACAGAAGATGAGAGGAGAAAAATTAAAAGCGGGAAATGGAGGATCCCAGGACAGAACCCAGACAGAAGGCAGGCCAGTTTTGTGTTGCTTTTTGCCAGGACCCTGGTCAGCTCCCACCTTTTGATGACCAGCCAAAACATCACAGATAAATTCCAGATTAAAGACCGTTTGCACTGCCATGTCCTTTATTTTCATGCATTAGTGCTTATGTCCCAAGTGCCCACTCTGAGCCAGCGTTTGCATTGGGATGCAGGATACCTGCAGTTTCTACCTTTAGAGGTCTGGTGAGAGGGAGCGGGAGGAAGCAGGTCATTTCTTCCAAGAGGAAATCTTTTTTTTTAGTTTTTGCTTTTATAAATACGTGATTGCAGTCCACAATGATCTCCATCCTACTGGGGAGGTGGCACATGTCCATAACACATCTTCATTCTTTTTTTTGAAGAGAAAAATGTTATATTTTCCACCTTTTAGTTATATGGAGTTCCACAAATGGGACCTTCGGCAAAACCACTGCTACACTGCATGCAGCGCACAAACCATGTTTCTTGTCTCAGGAGATGCTGACACCAACTATTCAGTGTGACAGTCTATAGACATGTCATATGCAGGACAGCATCACATTTGTTACATGGAAAAGTGGTGTGCTCCTGGGATTCGGCACACTGTCTGCTTTCCCTGCTTCACTGGGACAGATTTGTGCCACCGTGACATGAGCCAGTGTTATATTGCCACACAGGTCTGCCTTTTCAGCCAGGTTCCGGAGGACACCACAGGTCTCCAGACAATGGCATACCACGCCTCGATGAAACTCTGGAAGATCCACTGGCTTCTCACCGTGTTTTATGCAGTTGCTAGGCATTGTGTGAGACTAGTTCAGAACAGAACTAAAGAGGGCTTGGATTCCATTTCTTTTTTAGGGGAAGAGGGAGGGTCACACAAGTTTATTTTAATAGTGTTTTCTTCAATTTTTTAAAAGAGAATAAAAAATAATCAAAAAACACTATAAATGATACAGAATTTCACCAAACAAGATGATAGGAATTCAACAGTGGCTGTTATGTTGCATATCGTTGTCTTCAAATTAGTTGTTCATATTACAAGATATAAACGTGCAAAATTGATCCCAAAAAATTAAAAAGGAAAAAAAATTAAGCAATAGCTGTTCCTTCTCCTCCCCCTTCGTTCCTCTGCCCTTTACTGTTCCCCTTAGAAAATAGCTTACTGCAATACAGTGCAGTAAACGCCAAGCTGGGACAAGCCCAGGGTGCCCAGAAAGCCATCCCAGGGACTACCACTGACTTGGAAGTCAGTAGAGGCTTCCCCCAGCCACAGAGTCTAAGCTAAAGCCCACAGGATGGGTAGACAGCAGCTGGGTGGAGGTGAATGTGGGGAGAGAGAGAATTTCTTAGGTGGGAAACAGGGGCATCAACTAGCAGGACCTCAAGGCTCACATATGATACAGTTCACATCACCACCAAAGAAGCTGTCAGGGAAATTTGAGACTGGCAGTTGGATGTACCTTTTCACAGTGTCCCTTCTGCATAGGACTTCCTGGGCATGGTGGCCATAGTCAGCAAGAGCTGGTAGGAGAAGGGTTTCCTGACTTCATGGCTAAGTGTGGTGGCACACGCCTGCAAGCCCAGGACTTGGGAGGCTGAGGCAAGAGGATCACTGTCTGGGCTGCACAGCGAGACCCTGTCTCAAGAAAAAGATTTTCTGAGTTGGATGACCTGCTACACTTACCACTAACCCTTGAGGTATCAGAGATGCTTCTGTAGGCAGGTCACAAAGAAACTAAGTAAAGGTGGCACAAAGAAGGACCAAATTTTCTTATCTCACATGACAGGAAGGCCAGTAATTCCAGGACAGCTCAGCACTCAGTGATCTGCATATCCGGTTCCAACAGGTTCTGCAAGCTGGCCAGGCCTGCCCAGGCCCTGCCCTGTGATGGACAAAGGGAGAGGTAGGAAACACGCCCAAAAGTCCCTCCTTAGTCCCTGAACCCTCCCCACTTCCAGGGCGACTGTCACCCAGCACCACCTGGGGTGGCTCCACAGTGCTGCCCACACCGTGCAGGAGGATGGAGAGCGAAAATCAAGGTGCTGGCAGGGCTGCGCTCTCTCTGAGGAGCAGGGCTGATCTGTTCCCAGGCTTTTCCTGCCTTCTGGCGTTGCTGGCAGCCTTGGGCTTCCTGGCATGGGCACATGCTGTAGTCACATGGCCTCTCCCAGACACCTGTCTGCCAGC
>PVLD010012128.1:0-61841 GCA_004027595.1 Dinomys branickii | reverse complement strand
GATGATCATGTGGTTTTTGTCTTTGGCTGTATTGATATGATGTATTACATTAATTGATTTGCAAATATTGAACCATCCCTGCATTCCTGGAATAAATCCAACCTGGTCATGGTGTATAATTTTCCTTATGATTCACTGCATTCTATTTGCTAGTATTTTGTTGAGTATCTTTGCATCTATGTTCATTAGAGAGATTGGCTTATAGTTCTCTTTCTTGGTTGGGTCCTTCTCTGGTTTTGGTATCAGTATAATACTTGCCTCCAGAAATGAGTTAGGGAAAGTTGCTTCCTTTTCAATTTCATTGAAGAGTTTGAGGAGTGTTGGCATTAAATCTTCTCTGAATGTTTTATACAATTCTGCTGTGAATCCATCAGGGCCTGGGCTTTGTTGGTAAGTTTTTAATGGCATTTTCAATCTCATTAATTGATATTGGGTTGTTCAGGAGTTTTGAATCTTCCTGATTCAATTTTGGTAATTCATACATTTCTAAGAATCTGTCCATTTCTTCTGAATTTTCTGTCCTATGGGAGTAAAGATTTTCAAAGTAGGTATTAATGATCTTTTGAATTTCTGTGGGATCTGTAGTGATTTCATCCTTTCATTCCTTATTGCATGAACTTGAGTTCTTTCTTTTTTTGATAAGGTTGGCTAGGGGTTTATCAATTTTATTTATTCTTTTGAAAAACCAACTCTTTGATTCACTTATTTTTTGTACAGTTTTCTTTGTCTCAGTTGCATTAATTTCTGCCCTGAGTTTTATAATCTCCTCTCTTCTTTGGGTGTTTGTTTTGGCTTGTTGCTCTTTTTCTAAAAGTTTGAGGTGTAGCATTAGGCTATTTATTTGCTCTCTTTCTGTTTTCTTTATATATTCATTGCTATAAATTTCCCTCTGAGGACTGCTTTCATTGCATCCCACAGATTCCGGTAGGTTGTATTTGCATTTTCATTTGTTTGTAGGTATTTTTTAATTTCTTCTTTAACTTCTTGTGTGACCCACTGGTTATTCAGGAGGTTGTTGTCCAATTTCCAAGTGTTTATGCGGGTTTTGGAGTTCTCTTTGTCATTAGTTTCCAATTTCATTGCACTGTGGTCAGATAATATGCATGGGATAATTTCAATTCTCTTGCATTTAGGTAGATATGCTCTATGGGCTAGAATGTGGTCAGTTTTATTTATTTATTTATTTATTTATTTATTTTTTGTGGTACTGGGGATCAAACTCAGGACCCTGCGCTTGCTAGGCAAGCGCTTATTCCACTGAGCTATATCCCCAGCCCTCAGTTTTAGAGAAAGACCCATATGCAGCTGAGAAAAATGTGTATTCTGATGTTGTGGGGTGGAACACTCTGTATACATCTACTAAGCCCATTTGTTCACACCTTTGGTTAAAGTCTGTTATTTCTTTGCTGAGTTTTGTCCAGTTGACCTGTCTCTGCATCAGAGGGGTGTTTAGGTCCCCTATTACAGTAGTGTTATTAATTATTTGATTTTTCATTTCTGTTAAGATTTGACTTGTGAAGTTTGGTGCTCCACTATTTGGTGCACAAATGTTTAGGATTGTTATCTCTTCCTCTTGCAGCTTTCCCCTAGCTAGTATATAGTGGCCTTCTTTATCTCTTTTGATTGTTTTTGGTTTGAAGTTTATGTTGTCTGCAAACATAATAGCTACCCCTGCTTTTTTCTGGGAACCTGTTGCATGGAGAATTGTTTTCCTTGCTTTAACTTTCAGCCTGTGGATTTCCTTTTGAGTAAAATGTGTTTCCTGTATACAGCATATCATTGGATTATGTTTCTTAATCCATTCTGCCAATCTGCTTCTTTTGACCAGTGAATTGAGGCCATTTATATTAATGGTTATAACGGTTATAGGTTGGCTTATTCTTGTCCTGCTACTTACTTGTTGTTGTTTTCCTGCTTTTGCTCTCTGTTTACTTACTTGTTCTGTTTGAGGGTTCCTTTCTGTTGTTCTTCTTGAGATTGTGGTCACTTTTTTCTCTGTCTAGAATATCTTTTAGTGCTTCTTAGAATGCTGGTTTGGCACTCATGAAGTTCTTCAGTTGTTCTTTGTCATGGAAATATTTTATTTCTCCATTGAATTTGAAGGATAGTGTTGCAGGATACATCAGTCTGGGTTAGAAGCTGTTTTGTCTCAGAATCTGTAATACCTTGCTCCGAGCTCTTCTTGATTTCATGGTTTCTGTTGAGAAGTCTGCTGTGATTCTGATGGGCTTTCCTTTATAGGTGATCTGTTTCTTTTCTCTAGCAGCTTTTAATGTTGTGTTCTTTTGCTGGATGTCTGGGATCTTGACTATTATATGTCTGGGTGTGGCTTTATTTGGTTTATGGCTTGTTGGGGTTCTATATGCTTCGTTTAACTGCACTTCAGTATCTCTTACTGTGCTTGGGAAATTTTCTGCTATTATTTCAGCAGATATTCTTTTTATATCAGTTGTGTTGTCTCCTGCTGTTTCACTGACTCCTATTACTGAGATATTATTTCTTTTTGCCTCATCTTGCAGCTGTTGGATTGATTTTTCCTGGATCCTTGATGATTTTATGAGATCCTTCCTTTCACACTCACTAGCTGCCATGCTGTCTTCAAGATCTGAAATTCTATCTTCAGCTTCACTGAAGCAGTTTTGCAAGCTTTCAGTGGAAGTTTTCATTTCCTGGCAATCTCTTTGGGCCTGTTTCATTCGTTGTAATTCATTCCTAAATTGCTCATGTAACATTTCCATTTGTTTCCTATATTCTTCTATTCTTTTATCTGTTTCTTCTCTATATGTGCAGAGCATTTCTTCCATTATTGTTTTCACTTCATTTTTTGCCTGACAGATTATTTCTACTTTAATGTCTTCTATGGCCTGATGGAATTGTTTCTTTACTTCGGATGTGATCGTTTCAGAAATTTCAGGTATGTGGCTCCCTAGTTCTCCTATATCATTGCGTCCAGGACTTGTTCTGGGCAGGGTTGAGTTCTGAGACTGCATTTTGCTCTTCTGTCTTGTCATTTTGGATATCAGATGAAAAGTATTGAGCTACAAATTACTCAGGCAACTCACCAGGCAAAGGTCCATTGCAAAGGCTGCTCCAATGGCTCCCACTCTTTGGGAAAATGTCCTTTAAGCTTTCTGCCAAGACTTGCACTCGAAGGCTGCTCAGATACTGCTTTGTGGGCCGAGCTGCTCCCTACCCAGAGATCCAGGTCGGAATGCTCACACGCCTCACCTGCCCAGAGTTCCATGCAGTCAGAGGGGCTGCCTAGGTGCTGCTCTGTGGGCCGAGCTCCTCCCTACCCAGAAATCCAGGGCTGAGTGCGCACACGCCTCACCTGCCCAGAGTTCCATGCAGTCAGAGGGGCTGCCTAGATGCTGCTTTGTGGGCCAGGCTCCTCCCTGACCCAGAAATCCAGGGCTGAGCGTGCACATGCCTCACCTACCCAGAGTTCCGCACAGGCGGGCTGCTCAGATGCTGCTTTGTGGGCCGAGCTCCTCCCTGCCCAGAGATCTAGTTCAGAGCGTGCACATGCCTCACCTGCCCAGAGTTCCCTATCACACTGTTTTTGCCATAAGCACTAAAGTTCTAAGACCTGTTCACGTTGGTACTTGTAATCCTCTGCATCTAACAGCTGCAAAACTCGGTGGGACATTCATCCATGGATTTACTTCCTTATTATAGTGACAGGTACTTACTTAATTGTAGTTTCCTGACACCATAAATTATGTTGAGTTGAACATCCTTGGACGTGACTCTAGGTTTCTTCTTTAGATCACATGTGTAAGTGACTAAAACTGCTGGTGCACAGAACAGTCCTGGAAGGGGTGCCACATCCTGGGGGGAGTGTGTGGCAGAGCATACTGCCTATATCACAGACTGGGAAGCAAAGAGGAGGAGGCCAGGGCTCCACACACTTGCCAGGAGAAGGCACCAAAAGACCTGATGACCATTCGCAAGGTCCCCTGCCTCCTGAAGGTTCACAGCACCTCCCAGTAGGACCAACCTGGGACCAAGCCTTTAATACATGGGCTTTTGGGGACATTCAGTATCTGAACTATAGCTGGTGGTTTAATTGGGAATGGCAGACTGCTGTTGTAGTCTTAGATGGGGCTTTTTCAGAGGTGGCTGGATCCTGACTGTGTGATGCTGGGATTAAGGGTGGGTGATTAGTAAATCTCTCCACTGATTGGTTTGATACTGCCCTAATCCCAGTAGCCTAGATAGAGTATAAAAGGGGCAGACAGACACTGTTAAGGGCCCTTGCTTGCTTTTACTCTCACCTGCCTGCTTGTCGTGGACTGTTTCTCTTCAAAGGTGCTCCTCTGCCACACCACTCTGCCTTGGAACCAGCCAATTATGGACTGAAACCTCTACAAATCGTGAGCTCAGTAAACCTTTCCCCCTTTAACTTTGTGTGTTAGGTATTTTATCTCAACAACAAGAGGAAAATAACTAATACAAATGGTATTTTAATTGTCTTGACTATTTTTCTGCTGATGTTGCTGTCTTTTTCTATTTTGCTTTTAGGTATTTTAAAGTAAACACCTATTAAAATATAAATACAGTAATGGCCATAAACACATGAAAATATGCTTAGTGTTTAAATAATATCAGAGAGATACAAAACAAGCACAGTGCAATAAAATACCTCTTCATATCCACCAGGATGACTACTATAAATTTTTTAAAAAAGGAAAATATCAAGTAGAGAAATTGGAACTCTCACAAATTAGTGCAGCTGGTGTGGAGAAGTTTGGTTGTTCCCTGAAAAGGTAACAGTAAGATTACCATATGTGGTCAATTAACTAATGGTCAACTTGTAACACCAAGCTGACCTGAATCAGTGTGGTTCTGGGTGTGGAAGGCCCACCTGAGGATTGTTGCCAACAGGATAAAACCAGAACTGGAGGGGAAGGTGGTGTGCTGTTGATTTTCCTGGAGAAGCTTGTAACACTGGCTTTCCGGGTAGAAACTTAGCTGTTTGCATTGTTGGAGGAGCTCGGGTCCTCACTGTCACTGAGAATGGCTGCAGTTCTCTTTAGGAGAGCTCTGGTCCTTACCTTGAGTGTCACTTCCTGGCTCCAGTGCAGATCTCAGCTTGCTGGCACAGATCCTTCATCCCGCTGGTGCAGACTTTACCACTGGCCTTTGGACCTTCTCAGTGCAGATCCATGATACAGATTGCATGAGACATTGTCATGGGCTCTAGGCCTCCAGCTGGACTCATGTAGAACATTACTGTGTGATCCAGGTCCTCAGATGGATTCTTTGGTCCTCTAGTGTATGGACAGATCTGTTGCATTTTTCTAGCAGCGTTTGACTCATTGGGTGAATATTATAAAATGATCTGATAAATTATGTGTCCTTTATTAAATCTATTCTCTTGAAAACCCTGACTACACCATATGACCTAGCACTACTACTCCTAGAATTCTGAAACAACTAAAAGCAGGCATTCAAACAACTAATACATTAATGTCTATAGCAATACGACTCAGAATCACCAGAGGGTGAGAACACTCCAGATGACTGCATTTTTTAAATGTGGTGTATCCATTCAGTGGAATATCACTCATCAATGAAAAGAATGATACACAGTCCATGGGTGGACTTTAAAACATTATGCTAAGAAAAGTCAGACACCAAAGTGCGTGTATTATATGATTCCATTTATAGGTAATATCCAGAACAGGTAAATCCATAAGAACAGAAAACAGATTAGTAGTAGCGCATGGTAGGGAGAGAAATGAGGAGTGATGGCTTTCTTGGTACAGGATAATTGATCTGTTAAGGGTGATGCAGATGTTTTGGAATTAGATTGAGGTGATGTGCACAACATTGTGAATGTACTGAATGCCACCAAATTATACATTTTCAGTGATTAATTTTGTATTATGTGAATTTTACTTCAGAGGTTACAAACTTTGTTTCATATAGCTTTGTCCTATATATCAAAGATTGGAAGCTGGACATGGTGGCACATGCCTGTAATCCCAGCACTCAGGAGGCTGAGGCAGGAGGATCATTGTGAGTTTGAGACTAGCCTGGGCTACAAAGTAAGCTCAAGGATAGTCTGAACTGCATAGCAGGACTCTGCCTCAAAAGAAAAAAATTGTACAACTTTTTGTGTAAAAGGCCGAATGATAAATATTTAGACTCTGAGAGCCATACAAGTTCTGCTTCCACTACCCAGCTCTCAATTACAGTACTGACATACTAGCATGTGTGTTCCAACAAACTTTACTTACAGAGTAGGCAGTGGGCTGGACTGGCCCATGCACCATACTTTGCTGACCTCTCTGCTATATATAAACAACCAGGTAGAAAGTAGAACAGGAAGAAAAATCCTTAGTAATGATATCTCAAAGAGGTACAACGATCCAGACATAACTTGAATTCAAATACAGAGAGAATAGTGATTGCATCTTATTCTCAAATAATGTGGAATGAGGGAGGGGTTGGATTGTGGGACTTCATCAGCTGAGAATGTTCTTTCCAGGATTCAGCATAGAGTGCAGCTTGAAGCTTTCCAGGCAGGGAGGTGAGGGGAGATTTTCAGCCTCATCACCTGTCCATCCTTCTTCTCTTCTCCCCTGCCCGTTTCAATGTCTTCTCCCCATTCATCTATGCTGTCTATTGCTGTATAGATTCTTGTCATTTTCTCCTGTTCTTTTTCTCCTAGACACAGACATATCTCAGGAAAGGTAATTTGCAGGTGTCTCAGATTTAAAATATAAACAATAAAGCTAGAAAAAAACTGAGGGGAATTTTAAAGGTTTTTCCAAGATACAACCCTGAAACCAAAAAGAAAAGATTGGTAAATTCAACTAGATAATCATATAAAAATTGTACAAGCCAGTGTCAACATGCTAATGGCAACATGCTAAAAAAGGCAGTACAGGGGCAACTCTGTTCACAAATGCATTTGTTTGCAGTTTGGTTTGCAAACAGAAGCATTTGGCAAAATTTTGCTTTTGTTTATGAACTCTGCATCAGGTGATAAACAGGACTGTGTCCATCTTTCCAACACAAACAGACGTGGCTATCTTTTCCAAAATCATAGAACAAGTTAAGTTCATGAGCCTAGGCACCTCTGTATATGTGATTGAAGTCTGATTTCCTTCATATGCAGAGAAAGGTCCCTTATCCTCCAGTGAACCCTGAGTTATAGTAGCTCTCTTTTGTCAGTGTAGAGTTTTTGCTGTTCACCAGATGGTGACAGTTGCTGGACCGATGGTGTTCTCCTGGAGTGGGTTCTGATAAAAGGGAGAATTGGCCCTTCCTACCTCGTGTGTATGCTTCCTACCTGCCACCCCTTCCTATGGGATTGTGCAGCAAGAAGGCGCTTGCCTTGATCTTGAATTTTCTAGTCTCCAGAACTGTGAGCCAAATAAACTTACGTTATGAATTTTCTAGACTCAGATACTCTGCTACCCCCACACAGAACAGACTAAGCAACTGTTTCTTAAAGGTTAGATAGTAAGTGTTTTAGGCTTTATGAGCCACATGTAAGGTCTCTGTTTCATAGTCTTTCTATACAACTCTTTAAAATGTAAAGGTCATTGGGTGTGGAGACACATGCTGGTAATCTTGGTGCTCTGGGAGGATGGTAAGTTAGAGCCCAGTCTGGGCAGTTTAATGACTTAGCAAGATGCTGTCTCAAAATAAATTTTTTTGAAGGGCTGAGGATGTAGCTCAGTGCTAAGGCTATGGGTTCAATCCCTAGTACCACAAAACAAGCAAAATGTAAAAGTCATTGTTAGTTTGTGGAGCTTACAAGAGCTTACGTGGGCCATAGTTTGCAAACTACTTCGTACACTATTCCCTACTCCTTTTATTGAGTACTTTTGCCTTTGAAAAATGTTAATACAGCAACCCCTACTTTTTCTTTGTCTTTGTTTCATAAAGCTTTGTTTTTATTTTTGTTTTATCTCTTGTAAGTAGCATACCGTATACCTGTAAATTGTAAAACTGATTGAGTTTTTAAACATCCGTTCCTTTTTTTTTTTTTTTTTTCGGGACCGGGGATCGAACTCAGGGCCTTAGTGCTTAGCGGCAAGCACTTACCCCACTGAGCTGTACCTCCAGCCCACTGATTGAGTTTTTAATTCTTAATAGCAGAATATGATCCACTCACATTTATTGTTATCACTAGTCATGTTTTATCCTTACCTTATTATTTGCTGTATTATTTTCTTGTTTTTATTTTTCTAAATTTCTTTTGAATTTTATCTTTTTTATTTCCTTTGGTATATGGCAGTTTTATATTGTAATTTTATTTTTACTAGTGGTTACTTTAAAAAAAATTTTTTGTAGTGCTGGAGATTGAGTCCAAGTCTTGCACATCTACAAAAGCACTCTACCACTGAACTGTATCACTTGTCCAAATAAAATTTTTAGCAAAATATTTGAAACTAATTTTCTTATCAACAGTTAAGAATTATTATCTGTGCACTTACCTCCATAAGTTAAATATGTTCTCCTTCCCATCCCTAAATTTTAGTTCTTTGTTAATTTACCATATTTGTTTTTAGAAACCTTTTTCTAAAAATGTATATTAGTGCATATTAATTTTACAAAGTACTGAATTTCACTGCGGAATTTACATATGTGCATAAGGTATATTTTGATCATATCCGTCTCCCCATTTTCCTTACTTTCTCCCATTCCTTATAGAATTTTTTAACAATCCAAGCTGAGTGTGGTGGTGTGCATCTGTAATCCCAGTACCTGGGAAGCTGAGACAGAAGGATCATTGCGAGTTCGAGACCAACCTGGGCTACAAAGTGAGCTCAAGACCGGTCTGAACTTCATAGCAAGTCCCTGTCTCAAAAAGATCAAAAAAGAAAAAAAAATTACACGAGACTTTTATAGCCATGTTGGTTATTTTTTTTTAACACTCAGTGTTCAGTTTATTTGCAAGATATAACCATGTTGGTTATAAATATTTAGAATTAACTATACATTTTTAACTGGATGTATTTGTATATCACCTTTTGGTGGTACACACCTTTCTTGAGTTCCAGAAATTGTCCCTAGATGGTTTATTTCTCTATCATCTAGATTTCACATCCTTTTTTTTCTTTTACGTATGAATAAGTAATTAAGTAATATAGTAAGTTTTAATCAGTTGTTTTGGTTCATCCATACAATATTAAATAATATAATTAATTTCCAACTCTTTGAAACTCAAAAAGATCATCATAAAAACATCTGTATTCTTGGCTTTTTTTTAAACAACCAGAAGCTCTGGCAACCCCAGGTTGACATTACCACATGGTTGAAGGTAGAGGAATGTATGAATTCCAACTTTATTTTTTAAATTTTATTGTCAAGAGAAAAAACAAAAATTTCAAAATAGGATAATAGAATAACAGTGGTTAATACATTGCATATTGTTATCTTTAAATTAATTACTGAGTACAAGATATAGGCTTTTAATTGTCCAAACAGTATTATACAAACCTTTCTTTTCAATGAACTAAGGGTTTCTCTTCAGATCGAATAAATCTTTTGCCTTTTTGAATGAACTAAGGAATAAGTAGTGTAAGTATCTTTTATGTATATATGTATTTTTTTCTTTTCCCTTCCTCCTTTTGTTCTTCCCCCCATCCTAGTTTCTCTCTTTTGAACAGTTTCATCCCATTTCACAACATTGTGTATTGTATAGTTTGGATCTTATCAACTTGGCTTTTCACACTAGGGAGACAATATGATATTTACAGATGTGAATCTGACTTACCTCAATTATGAGTATGGTCTTGAGTTGTATCCATTTACCTATAAAAGTCTCCAGCTTATCCTTCTTTATGGCTGAGTAGTACTCCATTGTGTTTTTAAAAAACTACCTTTTTATCCACTCCTCGGTTGATGGGCATTTGGGTTGTTAGCAAGATTTAGCTATTTCAAATTGTGCTGCTATAAACAAAGGTGCATATATATCACTGTGTGGTATGATGTTTTTAATTTTTCTGAGAAGAGACACAAAAGGGGAATAGCTGGGTCAAATGGGACTTCTAGCTTTTTGAGGAATCTTCACACTGATTTCTACTTTTTTGTTGGGGAGGCTTACCGGGAATTGAACTCAGGACCTTACACTTGCCAGGCAGACTCTGTGCCACTGAGCTAAATGCCCAGCCCATTTCACACTGATTTCTACAGCAGTTGAACCAGTCTAGACTCCCACCAACTGTGGAGAAGGGTTCATTTTTCTACAATAACAACACTCCCAGTATTTACCCCTCCAGCATTTGTTACTGGTTGATTTTTTGATTATCACCATTCTTTCTGGAATGAGAGATGGGATCTCAGTTTGGTTTTAATTTGCATCTCTCAAGTGACCAGTGATGTTGAACATTTTGTCATATATTTATTTGCTATTTGTATTTCTTCATCTGAGAAGTGTGTATTCATCTCAATCCATTTTTATATTGGTTCTTTAAATTTGGGTGGCCTGTTTTTTTGAGTTCTTTATATGTTCTTGATACTAATTGTCTGAGGAACAGCTGGCAAACATTTTTTCCCACATTGTGGGTTGTCTGTTCACTATGTGGGTAGTTTTTCTTGCATGTAAGAGGTTTTTAATAAGATGAAATCTCAGTTATTCTTTGTGATAGTTCCTGTGCAGTCAGGGTTTTATTCATAAAATCTTTTCCTACACCAATGTCTTCAAGAGTTTTACCTATTCTGTCTTCCAGTAGATTTAATGTTTCTGTTTTGATATTTAGCTCTTTGATCCATTTTGAATTTTAGTTTAGTTCATGGGTCCAGTTTTAGTATTTGGCATGTGCAAAGCCCGTTTTTCTAGCACCATTTATTAAAGAGGTGATCATTTTTCCAGTGAATGTATTTGGTACCTTTGTCAAAGATAAGTTGGCCAAGTATGTCTGGAGTTGTTTCTACATCGTATCTGTTCCATTGATCCTTGGGTCTGTTTTTATGCCAGTACCATGCTGTTTTTATCACAGTAGCTTTACATTATAATTTCAAGGCACAGATTGTGATGCTTCTGGCTCTGCTGTCTTGGTTGCTTTTTTCTTGTTGCTGAAACAAAATACCTGGCACCCAAAATGAAGGAAGGAAAGGTTTATTTAGTTTTGGAGGTTTCAGTCCATACTTGGCTGATTGTGAGGCAGAGTGGCACATGGTAGAGGGCAACAGTTCATGGCAGCGGTACACAGCAAAGCAACAAGCACAAGAAGGGAGGAATGGCAGCCAGCAGCCTCTTTCTCTCCCTTACATATACAGACTGTCCGCCCTGGGGTGGGTATAGCTCTCACACCCATAATCCCAGCATTGGATCATGGATCAGTCATAAACTCTAAAAGCCACCCATAACTGCATGAGGATTTGGGGGGACATGCAGACACAAAACCGTAACACCTGCCTTTGCTTTTCTGGGTCTCTTCTAGTTCCAGTGAATTTTAGGATTTTTAAAAAAATTCTGTGAGATATGCTATTGGAATTTTGATAGGAATTGCATTAAATCTGTACAATTTTGGAAGTATGGCTGTTTCTACTATATTGGTTCTTCCTATCCAAGAAAAGGGGATAGCTTTCCATTTTCTGATATCCACTTCAATCTCCTTTTTCAGAGTAATGTAATTTTTAATGCAGAGGTCTTTTACATCCTCTGTTAGATTGATTCCTAGGCATTTCATTTTTTTGGATGCTATTATGAAAAGTGTTGTTTCCCTAATTTCTCTCTGAATTTTTATTCATGACAGGAAGGCTATTGATTTTTGAATGTGGACTTTGTATCCAGCTATGCTACTCAGTTTGCTTATTAAATCTACCAGTCTTTCAGTGGAGTTTTTTGGATCTTCTATGTAGGATATCATGTCATCTGCAAATAATGATAATTTAACTTTTTCCTTTTCTGTCCTTATCACTTTTATTTCTTTCTTTTTTCTGATTGCTCTAAATAATGTTTCCAGAGCTATGTTAAATAAAAACAGAGACAGTGGACATGCTTGTCTTGTTCCTAATTTTATAGTGAAAACTTTAAGTTTTTGTCCATTTAGTATGATTTTTGCTGTTGGTTTGTCACAGATGGCTTATATTAGATTGAGATAAAGGTAGTCTATTCCATTTTTCTGTAGAGTTTTCTTTTTATCATGAATGGATGCTGGACTGTCAGAATCTTATTTTCCATCTATTGAGATGATCATAGTTTTTGTCCTTGGCTCTGTTAGTGTGGCATATTACATTTATAGATTTACATATGTTGAACCATCCCCACATCTCTGGGATGAATCCACTTTGGTCATGGTGTATTATTTTCTTGATTTGCTACATTTGTTTGCTAGTATCTTATTGAAGGTTTTTGCATCTATGTTTATTAGGGAGATTGACTGTTAGTTATCTTTCTTAGTTGGGTCCTTCTCTGGTTTTGGTATCAGGAGAATGCTTGCTTCCAGGAATAAATTTGAGAGTATTGCTTCCCTTTCAGTCCTTAAAGAGTTTGAGAAGTAGCTGTGTTAGGTCTTCTCTAAATTTTTTGTAGAATTTAGCAGTGGTTCCATCAGGGTCTGGGCTTTTCTTTGTTGATAGGTTTTTAATTATGTATTTAATGTCATTGATTGGTTTTGGTTTACTTAGGAGTTTTATATCTTCTTGATTCAGCTTTGGTAAGTCATGTGTATCTAGGAATCTGTCCATTTCTTCTGCACTTTTCATCCTATTAAAATACAAATCTTGAAGCATGTTTGGATGATCTTCTGGCTTTCTGCAGGCTCTGTTGGGATTTCACTCCTTTTATTCCTAGTTGCGTGGATTTGAGTCTTTTCTTCCTTTTTTGATAAGTTTTCAGCTGAGGGTTTGTCGATTTTATTTAATCTTTCAAAGACCAGCACTTCGACTCATGGATTCTTTGTGTTGTTTTCCGAGTCACCAGTGCAGTCATTTCTGATGATCTTTGTAATTTCCTTGCTCTTAGGAGCTTTTGGCCTAGCCTACTCTTTTCCTAGAAGTTTGAGTTCACCATTAAGTTGTTTATTTGTGCTTGCTCTGTTTTCCTGAAATGGGTATTCAGTGCTATAAAGTTCCCTCTTAGAACTTCTTTCATTGTGTCCTATAAGTTCTAGTGTGTTGTATTGTTATTATCATTTAATTGTAGAAACTTTCTAATTTCTTCTTTAATTTCATCTGTGACCCAATGGTTGTTCAAGAGGGTACTATTTAATTTTCATGTGTTTATGAAATTCTTGTGGTTTCTTTTGCCATTGATTTTCAATTTCATTGCAGTGTGGTCTGATAATATGCATGGGACAATTTCAATTCCTTTGCATTTACTTGTGCTGTGAGCTAGTATGTGGTCTGTTTTGGAGACTGGCCTGTGTGCATCTGAGAAGCATTTGCATTCTGATGTTGTAGGCTAGAACACTGTAGACGTATACTAAATCTATTTGTTTAAGTGTGGTTCAGTTCTAATATTTCTTCTTTTTTTTTCTAGTTGATCTGGCTATTTGTGACAGTGGGGTATTGATAACCCCCAATACACTTGTATTAGTGCTTATTTGATTTTTCATGTCCATTAGTATTTGTTTTATATAGTTGGTTGCACTGGTAATCGTTGCATATGTATTTATGATAAAGTCCAACTGTAGCATCTGTTTGAAAACATTTTCTTGGTTTTATTAATAATTGTTTAACATGCCTATTATAAAATATTCACATAAAGCCTAAAAATGTAAGTAAATAATCCCATTAGCCAGAGAGCTGCCCGCAGCATTTGGCAGTTTGATGCCCCTTCCATATTTACAGTAGTACATACCTGTGGTATGTTTATGTAAGTGGGTTACATCACTCACTGTGAGCACCTTTCTCTTCTTATCTTTCTTTCCCACCCTCCACAAAGGTTTCTCTTTCCTTGTTCCTGAGACATCTGGGCGGCATTATTTCTCCCACAGATTGTCAGACCTTGTGGAGTGCTGAACTGTTTCTTGTCAGAGACACACATGACATTTAGAACTTACTTCCTTGGAATATTTTCCCCCGCTTACCCAGTGTGACCTTTTGTTACTATAATTTGTTTTTATTTTTTGTCTATATAATTTTACCCTCTTAGAATTTTATATGAATGAAATACAGTAGTCTTTTGTGTTTGACTTCTTCCACTTAGCCAAACATTTTTGAGATTTATCCATATTGTTGTATTACTTATCTCCTGTCAATTGCTAAGTGATATTTTATGGTAGAGAGATACTGCAGTTAGTTTACCGTGTGGTTAGTTATATGACATTTGGACTCTTTCCACCTGGGCCATTATGAGTCAAGCTGTTGTGAACATTGGTTACACATTTACTGTTTCCTTTCTCCCTCTTTTTTCTTCCTTCCTGGTTCTGACCTTTTTTCTCCCTCCTTCTGTTACTCGTTTTTCTTCTTAGCCTCTTCCCCTCCCTGCTTTCCTTTCTACTTTCCTTAACATGGTAGATACATCCCAGGTACTATGGTCTGGGAAGCTTGTCTTCTAGGTTCATGTGCCTTGTCTTCAGAAGAGTGGTGTTGAGGAGGTGGGGCAAGGTGGACATTAATTAGGTCAGTAGGGCTGCAGCTGCTGGTTGGATCCTGGCTGGCATCATAGTATCTGTTGGGTCTGGTAGGAGGGGCTACTGAGCAGGCAAGTATGATCTCTTTACATTACCTGTGCCTCTTCTGTGTGCTGCTGGTTCCCTTTCTGCTGCTTTGTTTTGGGAAGCTGTTGGGGAGTCCTGGCCAGGACCATAGCACTGTGCTGTGTGGACTTTCCAGCCACTGGAATTGAGAGCCAAACAAAACTCTTCTGAAGTACCCAGCCTCAGATATTTCACTACAGCAACACAAAAGTGGACTGTAAGAGGACGCGTACATTTTCCATTGTGCTGGGTTTTTGTTTTGTTTTGTTTTTTGTAGTTAGGTGGTTCAGATCAGCTGCCAAAGTTTATATGCTATCTCAGTTGGTATTTCTTGGACAATATTTCATTGAACTTAAGATTCTGGCAAATGGATCATGATTTCAGAGCTATTAATATGTAAAAAAAAAAAAAAGTAGAAATCTTTGAAATAAGGGAGGTTGGTATAGTCTTGGATTTTTCCCTTGTGACTGTGGGCACTTCAGGTATCATACCTTCAGCACCATTCACAAAAAGACTGGTTGGTGTGGAGTGGGGCTTTTTCCTTACTTGTCAGGATCTCATCTGGAAGGAAAAGTCTTGCACCCTCCCCCACCCTCAGTGCGTCCTGCCCTTTGGATTTCCTTGACTTGAACTTGCTCACATTCTACCTTTACACCAGAACCAGGGTAGTCAACTTTGTCTGAGATCAAGAAATCAGTCTCTCAACTCCAAACAGTGTGAGGATTCTTTTAGCAAGTAACAGGAAATAACTTTTAATTGGCCACACACATTGTCCACCATAGAATATATGCATTTTAAATTTTAATAAATTTGGAAACAACCAAAGTGTCCATCAGTGAATAAATAGATTTTAAAAGTGTGTCATATAGGGGTGGGAGTGTAGCTCAGTGCCTATGGTATGTGAAGCCCTGGGTTTGATGCTTAGTAGTGCAACAAATAAAATGTATCGTATATGACAGGGGAATACTGTTCAGCCTTTAGAAAGCAGGAAATTCTGTCATTTGTGGCAACACAGATCAGCCTAGAGATCATTATGCAAAGTGAAATAAGCCAGGTATGAGAGGTAAAGCCCATGTAACTTTACCTACATGTGGAATCTAAAAAATACTGAACATGCAGGGTTTTTTAGTAGAACAGTGGTTTTCAGAAAGGAAAGATAAATGGGGGAAGGAGACATTGGTCAAAGGGTACGAAGTTTTATTCAGATGGGAATAATAAATTCTGGTGCTCTGCGCAGGGTGGTGACTATAGTTACTGTATATTTCAGAGTAGTTAGAAGATTTCAAACATTTTTATCACGAAGAAATGATAAATTTTTGAGATAATGGCTATATGTTAACCTGATTTGAATTGTTCTGCAGTGTTTATATGTAATGAAATATTACATTGTACCCCATAAATATATAAATTAATATTTGTCAGTTTAATTTCAGAGAAATTTTAATATCTTCAGTCAAAAGTCAAAAGTAAAATTGGTCTCAAAAAGGCCATGGTGATTTTAAAAGGCTCTAATGTCAGTGTTTTACTGCAGGCATTGCCCTCTGTCCATCTCAGTGTCCTCCACTTCGTTGCAAAGCTCTTGTGCTTTGGCATCTGTGCTTAAATAATTTCCATAACCAGATGATAATGCTGTTTCCTGTAGACGGACCCAGCAATCCTGGCCCTTTGTTCTCTTGTTCTCTTGTGCCTCAGCCTTTTTAAGGGAAAAACATACTGGTAGTATGGGGCTTAAGTTAGGTTCTCTCATGCCTGTCTTTGAGTCAGTCCAACCATGGAAGTTAAAAAGAACAAAATGATGTACACTTTCAGTTTCCACTCTATCTACCAAACAAGAATATTCAGGGTAGGACTTGGTGTTTATTTGCAGGCTTTTATCTTCTCCACCAAGTGTTGTGAGGAGCCTTAAGAACTGTGACCTACCTGATTATGGTTCTCATTAGCTGTGATTACCCTCTGACCTATATGTACACGTATGCCTTCTAGCCTGTTGGGTTTCCTTTTTCTTTAGTTTCTGCTGCAGTGTTGAAAATCTTTATCCAATCTTAGCCTTAAGTAGTGAGGCAGGAAAGTAAAAGAACAACCCACAGATAAGAAATCCATAATTCTCCCCGGAATGCTAATCCTTTTTACCTATTGGTCAGGTAATTGATACCTCAACTGAGCATATCTAAAAGCAAAATTATTCCTTGCTTAATGCCACTTCCTCTCAGCTCAAAAGCTAGAACTTTGGCACTTTTTTTGAAGTTTCTGTCTTTTCTCGCTGGTCTGTGTACTTTGACATAAAATCCAAATTCCCTTCCAAAGTAACTTTAAATCTGCCCCCTGGCTTGCGTAGTGTTTCTCTCTTAGCTATTAATTTAGGCTCCCAGTTGGTCTCTTGATTCTTTATACAAGATCTTCCTTATTACTTCCATAGTCAAAGAAACAAATGATAATCAAGTTCTAAATTAAAAAATAACAATTAGTAAGCTTCATATGGATTAGGAAAATAATTGCCTAAAAGATTGGAACTTGTGAAACTATTGACATGCACTATTCTAGATGAATAGGCACATAAGCCAGTGGCGATATCCTTTTATCATGATGCTTTGGATATTCTGTATCAATGATGTGCAGTGGAAGAGTCAGTACTGTCGAGTATTGGCATGGACATACGACGGTCTTCCACTCACAATGTGCAGTGGTGCAGAGGTGACACGCAGCCAGTAGGAAGTGCTTTGCATTTGGATCGTTTCCAGTAGGAGGGTCCTCCGAGTAGTGCTGGGCAGCGGCAGCAAGCCTCGCTGCCAGTCAGCCTCACAGGCACAGGGGTAAAACCAGTGCCCTAGAGTGTTGCCAAGCTGTGGTGTTGGTAGATTAGATGCATTAAATGCATTTCCAGCTTTGGTGTTTTCCACTTAGCAGTGGGTTTATTGGGGTGTAAACCCATGGTAAACCGAAGAGGGTTTGTGTGTCTGCTCCAGAGACAACGTGTAGTGTGGCAGGCAGCTACTTGTACTTGTGTGGTACAAGAGAGTGATGCTGGGGAGACTGGAGAGGAGACTTAGTGTCCTCAGAGTACAGGCGATAAGATATCCAGCTTGCTTGTTCTTTTTTTTTTTAACCTGTTTTAGATTGGATAGAGGTGTGTCCTTACTGGCATAGTACCAGCTTTGAGCATCAAGGAACACTAAGTTGTGGTAGTAGAACACAATATGTACTTTAATGTATTTGTTGGCAATACATTTTTCAAGGAGTTACTTCATTCAGAAAAAGCAGTCAGTAGTCAACTTTTTATTTCTTAGTATTTATTAATTGTTGAATGAAATAGTATAAATTAGTATGATTAAAGTACACTGGTCAAATGAAGACCTTTTTAGCTTGCTGTAAAGGTCTAGACCAGTGATGAGGAATCTTTTAGACACTGAGTAACCAAACTGCAACTCACAACCCACTTATTTATCCCAAAGTGCCAGCAATGCAATTAAACCTGAGTACTGAGGTTTTAGTTTAGAAAAAACAGTTCATATGCTAATATCTTTTGTCTTAGAAGAAAACCACAGTAATACATATACTATAGGTTTGCCACCACTGATCTCGGCCCAGGTATGTCCAGTTCACACTTCTCAGGCTGCCTGTGGCCCTGCATAGGTAATGATGTAGCCCCACAAAACTGTAAACTTCTGACATTATTGTATGATTCTTAACAATAGTGCTCGTGATTCAGATGTCAAAGAGCACTTTGTAGGGGAGAGCTCGGTGCAGCACTGACTCTTACCTCCTGCTCTGCTTGTAACTGTGCTGGTGTGGCCTCAGAGTAAAACACGGGGGTGCCAGGAGTAGCAGTTCCTCCTGCCGACACAGGGTGTGTGCCTGTGAAGACAGGCCTTTCTGGTGCTAAGCTGACAGGTACATTGTCATGATTATACTTGGGCTTGTGTTAACTTGTAACATAGTAAGTTAATATATTTTTAAAAGGAAGTTTTGTTCCTTATATACACTAATGGCATTATGTATTTTATGTGTGGCCTAAGACAATTCCTCCTCATTCAGTGCAGCCCAGACAAACCAAAAGGCTGGACACCCGGAGTCTAGAGTTGAGATGTTACTTCCCCTCTCAGAATCATACTATAAGAAAAAGTACTCTTGAGTTTTTGAAATGAAGTATGAGATTAAAACATTTCTTCACACACTGATGTTTCTGTGACTACTAGTGGCTTGCTTAACTGATACATCTTAAAGATATGTTAATTTCTTCAGCAGAGCCAAAATGAATTTTAATATTGAAGATGAGAGAATTTCTAGGCTAGAACTGATGGTCAAGTTTGACTGTTTCCCAGCACTTGATAGTTATGATCATCTGTTTAAAATAATTAATGACATGCTAGAATTTATCAACAAAAATGTAAAAAAAATTTTTGAGTCAGGGTCTCACTGTGTAGTCCAGGCTGGCCTTGAACTCACAGTGATTCTCTCTTGTGTCAGGCATCTGAGTGCTGGGATTACAGCTGTGCATCACCATACCTGGCTTGAAGAAATATTTTCCAAGTCTAAATGCAATTAAAGAATATATGGTTCAGAACTGATCAAAAGGGCCATCATCTGTGTAACCTGAGTAACAAAGATGAAGGTAACATTATGTAGGACAGCATCCAGAGCTAATTCCCTTCTATGTTCTCTATAATTCTGTATTTCCTCAGTCGTTTTTGTATTAGCAGAAATGAAGATAACTTTATATTATACAGCATCCAGTGCAAATTCCCTACTATCTTAGCTATAATTTGGCATTTCCTTTAATGTTTTTGTGTCAACTAATGTGGAGATAACTATGTAATACAACATCCAGTTCTAATTCCCTACTATATTCTGTATAACTTTGTATTTTCTGTATTGTTTATGGCTTTTCTGGTTCATATGTCTCCATTCTTTTGTCTTTGAAATAAAATTTAAAAAAAAAAGAATATATGGGTCATTGAATTAGGCTTTGAGTGCTTAAACTAATTACCTATTGCTAAGTAAGGTAAAGAGATCTCGGCAAAATATTATGGTGGGAAACTACTATTATAGTTATTAATTAAAATGCTTACCTTTCATTTAAATTATTATAGATTTTTCTACTCGACTTTAGTGGCTTTGCTAGTCATTAAAGTTGTACTTTAATTAACTCTTTAATGAAAAGTTTAATAAGATATAGAAAACTTAGCAGGCACATTTTAAAGACTGCTTAAATCGGTCCCAAGTTGTAATCCTAATTAACTCCCAAATACATGTAATTTTCTTCTTAGAAAAGAAAAAAAAACTGTTAAGTTTAAAGGTGATAGGTTATATTCAGTCACACTTGGGTTGAATGCTCAGGTTCATCATTTACCCATCAATGTGTAATATGGGTGGGATTATTTAATTTTACCAAGAATTGTTCTTTATTCAGTGGAGATATTACCACTTCATCCATTTTGTGCTGCTGTATCAGAGTAAGTACAAACTGTAATTCACAATGCTTAGAAATTTATTTGACTTGTGGTTCTGGAGGCTGAAGTCCCAGGTGGAGGGGCCACATCTGGCACGGCCTTCCTGCTGCATCATGCATGGCAGAAGGACAGACAGATACAGGCAAGCACTAGCACATTGGAGGATCCCACTTGTCCTTTTATAAGACAGCTCCCCCAGGGTCGGCACGAATCCCTTCTGAGGGCAGTGTTTCATGTCAGTGAGCTCTTACAGCTCTTAACCTCTTAGCACAGTTGCTGGGGCGGGGGGAGGATGTTTCCAGCAGATACTTCTGGGGGCTTAGGCCAAGCATATCATATAGTTGTCGAAGGGTTAAGTAAGATAAAGAAAAATAATTAGCACTGTGGACTATGTCTGGGAAATGCTCAGTAAAAGTATATTTATTAATGCATGTAAGTTAATAGTATTTTATTCTTTATGTTACATAAAATAAATGATAAGGAATTGGTAAATCTGGTCCAGATTAAACTTGATCTCCTGAGATTATCTTTGATCTACATAGTACCAAAATATTTGTTAAAAACTTCCTATTACTTATAGACCAAGACTGGTAGTCTGACAGATTCCATTGGAATCTTGTAACAGAATTGTAGTCAACTAGTCTGTTAGTCTTTTTCCTTTGACGTGTTTCCAGGCTCTGTATTCTAGTTGAGAGTACTTCTAAACCTAAATGCACACTTAACCTCTGTGGAATCATGTTTTTTCAACCTGAGTTTCAGCTGTTTGATATAATTCTGAATTTTATCATTGTGAAAACATTGTTACTATCTGTCAGATATATATAGAGAGATATATAAAATCTGATTTGATAAAATATATTTTATTCAATATCTGAATTAGAGAAATTAAAATTTTAGAACTGTAAGTGACTTTGATTTTTCAAACTACTACACATGTCCCATTTTTGGTATTGAAATTAATTTTGTGGACTTCAACCTACTGTCTTAGTTACTTTTCTCATTGCTGAGACAAAATACCTGACATCCAAGTTAACAGGAGAGGTTTGTTTTGTGTCACAATTTGTAGAGGTTTCAGTCCATAGGTGGCTGGCTCTACGGAGGGTGGTGTGGGAGAGGGGCCTGGCCAAGGAGAAACGGTCCACGGCAGGCAGAAGCAGCAAACCCTAAGGGAGCAAACTACCAGGGGCGGCAGCAGTGCTCTTTCTATCCTTTATATTCATTCCAGGGTGGGCTACCCTAAGTCTAGTAGTGCAGCTTGAATCAGTCAGTCAATCCCAGTATCATATCCTTAATCTCAGTCTCACACATTCTAGACCCAGCCACCTCTGAAAAAGTCCCACCTGTGACCACATGAGAGTTTGGAGAGACATGTAGACACAGGCCATAGCACCTACCTTAGGCATAGTTCTTTTTTTTTTTTTTGGTACCAGGAATCAAACTCACAATCTTACGCTTGCAGGCCTTATGCCACTGAGCTAAATCCCCGGCCAACACCTACCTTAAATATAGTAAAACACACTAGAAAATATCAGGGAACGTTAAGTTGTAAAGAGGACTTATTTTATGAAACTTTTTTACTTCCACAAACACATACATGATTGGTGACACTGGATCATTATTCTTACTATAAATTACTTTCAAAAAGTTTGGAAGTCACTGACTTAGTCTATGTATCATAGATTAAACTCCATTCCCCAGGCCTGGCACTGTGGCACACAACAATCCTTGCGAGTTCGAGGCCAGCCTGGGCTACAAAGTGAGCTCAAGGCCAGCTTGAACTGCATAGCGAGACCCTGTCTCAAAAAGACCAAAAACTAAAACTAAAAATAAATAAATAAACTCCATTCCCCAGACCATGTCTGTGCATAGCAGTGTTTTAATATAAAACATTGATTGTATTCCGAAACCTAGCTTCTCTGTGTAATTGAAGTACTGATGACGTTGTCAGCAGATGCACAGGTATGGAAAGGCTCTTAGTATGTTTAATATTAGAGTTCTCATTCCAGGTAAACATTTACTCATTCAGTAAAACACTGTGTATACAACTCGTAGTCACAAATATTATCAGTAGTTCCTAGTTTTCTGTCTTCTTCACTAAACACATCATCATTACACTTGCCATGTATTTATCAGTTGAATAGTCTCGTCAGAACATTAAATGAGAATATTTCAATAGGGCTTTTTTAGTGCCTGTCTTTTTGTTTTGTTTTGGTACTAGGAATTGAACCCAGGGCCTCATGCACACTGAGACATATTCTACCACTGAGCTGTGCCCCAGGCGTGTTTGCTTTTGGAACAAGCTTTGAGTTTTTGGTATTTCTAAATTTTATGTCTAGTAGTTGGCTGTGGTGTTTCCCTGGGATGAGGATGCAAACTTTACTAGCTTACAGCAACTGAAAGCTTGCCTTCACACACTCCCCTTTAAAGCTCAGACACATTTTCTGCCTCCAGGAACTCATTCATCACGTCTGTGGTAGTCTCTTTGTCTTGCCGAGTTGTGTATGTCCTGTGTGTCTGTTCTCTTTAGGTTTGCACATACTGTTTAAAGTTTCTGGTTGTGATGTGTGTGTGTGTGTGTGTGTGTGTGTGTGTGTGTACACCAGGGACAAGTAGAAGAGAACATTCATTCTGTGTTGTCATTTATTAATATTATTCTGAGTTAGAGGTTTAAACTCTTTGATAATTTACCTGTCCTGGACATTACTTTTAAAAGGGGTTGCAGTGTCATTTTTGGCATTTTTAATGACTTCATTTTAACATTCCTGATACATAAAGATTTTTGTTTGATTTTGCAGTGCTACTTGATTAATTATGTACTAGTCCTCTCATCTTCAAAATTTGGGCTTAATAGAAAACTCCAGGAGAGGCAAAGAGGCCTTATTTCATTTCCCCGTGCCTAAGCATGGTGTTCTTTCTCATTCTCATTCGTAATGATATTTGCAGCACTTTACCTTTAAAACATGTGTGTTGGACATTGGTTCCTGATTTGCCTACCCATCAGCCTTTGTCTATTTGTATCAGTATAACAAAATATGAGAGGCTGAGTACTTCATAAAAAAGGCTTTATTTTGGGTCATGATTCTGGGGGCTAGAAAGTCCAAACAACATGGTGTCCCCCCCTCCCCAGTATGATGGAAATGTGGGAAGGGAAGCGGCCACATGTAGAAGGGGCCAAGCATTTGGGGTGGCCATGCCATCTGAGGTCTGCTGTCCTGAGAACTCGGTCATGAGAGCAGCACTCATCCCTTCCAGGGTGTTGCCACAAGACCCAGTCACCTTTCAGCAGACCCCACCTCTTACAGACCTGCTGCCTCTTCACACCTGGATCAGCTTCCAGCAGCACACATTTGAGAATGTACTCAGACCACATCCGAGCTGTACTACTGTCCTATATCAGTTACAACTTAGGCCTGCTGTGCAATAAGTACTTTTAAAATCTTTCTACTTGGCATGCATTGGGCTTCATACCATTTTCATTCTTGTCCACAGAAGTATCACTATTGTATAATACTTTTTTTGGCAGTAAGTTGTGGTGCTTATATAATTCTGTGCCCTATTGCAAACACTTGGAAGGCACCTAATTCTGGGACTTTCTTTCCTCATTATTTTTTTCTTACATACCTAATAATCATCTGTAGTCATTAACTTTAGCCTAAAACATGTAATTCAACATTTTTTTTAGTGACATCTTTCAAAGGCAGACTTTTATCTTTTATCAAAATGTATCTATGTATTTGTCTTAATTTGTGAAAGATACTCTGACAAGTGTAGAATTGAGGTTGCTGGGTTGTTGGTTTCCAGCTCATTAAAAGTATTCTGCTGTCTTTTGGTTTCCATTGTTACTGTTGTGAACTGTTGCTCCTTTGAAAGTGTTCTGTCATCTGTCCCTACTGCACAGTTGCTTTAAACATTTTCCTATTATCTTTGAAGAATTACTTGTGGGGACTTCCTGAAGCCAGGATAACAGTGCTTTTCTCCAAAAGGAATTTAAAGTTGCTTCTTAGTTGTATTGGAGTTACAACTAGGCTAGGAAACTTTAAAAGTATAGTTTGAGGTTCCTTGTACCACCCTGGTGATTTAAATCTGAGCTACAAGTCTACCCAAGGGCTGATCAGTGCTATGTAGCCAATAGATGCTTTTCTGTTTAGTTTCCATCCTTTCCTGCTTAGTACCAGAGCAGCCTCACCACAAGGTGTGTGGGGTCTCACTTGTTCTTCAATTGCCTCTTCCCAAAGGGTGTAGCTGTCTGTTTTTAATTACTTCATTTTAACATTCCTGATACATAAAGATTTTTGTTTGCTTTTGCAGTGCTACTTGATTAATTATGTACTAGTCCTCTCATCTTCAAAATTTGGGCTTAATAGAAAACTCCAGGAGTGTAAAGAAGTGTCTTCTTTACACTTTCCATCATGAGCTGTGAGCTTTACTCTGTTCCCTCTTGTGTCACAAAGCCATCAGAAGTACTGTTTGTGTAAGTGCCTGCCTGGCAAGCACAAGGCCCTGAGTTCGATTCCTGGTACTCCCCGCAAAAAAACCCCACTGTTGGGTTGTCTGGGTTTAGCAAATACTCTTAGGATGAAAGTCGATTGTGTGTTCTATTTAGGGTTTGGCTTGGTAATTCTTTGTTGTATCACCTTTTGACTGCTTTGAGGAAGATGTTTCATATATAAATGAATTTTTTATTTAATGTATTTTTTATTTCCGGTTTAGTGGGAAGATTGGTCTAAATAACCTAGGTTATTATTTAAAATTAAAATCCATTTAACTTTGTGTGTGTGTATCTGATCTACATACATGTAGCATCTATGGTTGTCCCATTTTGTTTTTATTTTTGTTTATATATGTCTTCTCCCTTTTTGTTCTGTTGAATTTCACTAGAGGTTTGTTAACTATCTTTGCAAAAAAACCATCTTTAGGTTTTTTTCCTATGATAATTTGTTTTTTTGCCACAATATCTCCTGTTACTTTTATTCCTTTTTATCATTCTAAGGTACTAAAATGTAGTTAACAAAATACCCTTAAAAGTAGTAGGCTATCTATTAATTTTTAACTTTCCCATATTCTAATATAATGATTTTGTCCCTTTATTAGATGATACATATACTCTAAGTAGCCTTCTTCCAATGTGTTTTATTTTTGTTTTTAAATAGTGAAAATACCTTGTTCTCCTTATTTTAAAAGGCCAGTGTGTATTTCTTTCTGTGCTTATTTCTCCTCACGTCTCAGACCTTTATCTCAGAAATACCTTCTAGAACTCACTGCAGTGAAGGCCTGCTAATGGCCAACTCTCCCATGTTTTCTTTGAAGATACCATCTTTGTTTACACTGGGTGTAAAATTCTAGAGTGACATTTATTTTCTCCCAGCATGTTGGAAGTCTGTATTGAGCTGCCACTCCTACTATTAATTTTTTAAGGACAGTATATTATTTCTCCTGTGTCTAATTTTAACCTTTTTTTCTCTGACATATTTGCATTCTTTTCAGTGGCAAATCTAGGGGTGAGTTTCTCTTACTCCTTGTGAATTTGTAAGTTTCTTGAACCTATGTTGGTATCTTTTCAGTTCGGAACAATTTTAGTTGTTGCTTATTCAAATAATTTTCTGACCTCATTCTCTTCCTTTTGAAAGTAACATTGTATATGTGTCAGATGTTTTTACCATATTCTTTCATGTCTTCATATTTTCCATCTGTTTGACTCTACATTCATTTTGTAAAATTTCTTCGTGTCAACTTTCTTTTTTAATTTAAAAAAATTTTTAAAGTGACCTGGAGTAATCATATATATAGTTAGAACGGTGTGATGTTTTAATACCTGTGCACAATGTGCAAGGATCAAATCAGAGTAATTAGCATGTCCATTACCTTAAACATTTATCACATTTCCTTTTGTTAGGAACCATCCAACTCCTCTCTCCTAGTTCTTTTTGAAATGTGTAGTAACTTGTTGTGTCTAGTCAGTCACACTGTGTCACTGAACACAGAATACAGTCCCTCTCGCTGTCCCCTTGGTACACGCTGCCAGCCTCCCTCCAAGCCCTGCTTGCTTCCTTCTTGGCCTTGTACTCCTAGCTTCTATAAAACCGGCTGGTTAGCTCACCCATGAGAATAAGCACATGTCGGTGCCGGGTGCATTCCTGTTGGCGCAGATGGCAGGGCTCGCCTCTGTTTATGGTGGATAGAAATTATTATGTATGTATGCAAACACTGTGTCTGTACACCCCATGCTGTCTGTCCCCTCACCCGCAGTAGGAGCCGGCCTATGTCTTGCTGCTGTGCACAGTGCTGCTGTGAGCACGGGAGTGTGAGCGCCGCTCTGGTGACCAGCTTCATGTCCTCCCTGCGCACCCGGAGAGGGGGCAGCTGCGTCACACGCTGCTGACTATGACTGTTGGAGGATCCCATGCTAATCCCTATTTCCAGCAGTGCTGTTTGACTTCACCTTTCTCTGTGTCTTTGACAACATTTTTTAAATAATAGCCATTCTTCAATAACATCTGACTGTAGTTTTGCTTTTCAATTTTCTGATGAAAAATAAGTACAGCATTTTTATTATGCCATTTCCCATCATTTTTGGATTGTTACAATTTTTAATGTTCTTTTAGAGGTAACCTAGAAATCACCACATATACTTAATTTCTTGAAGTCTAAAATTAACTAGTAGTTTTACCACTTCTACAACGCAGAGACTTTAGAATATATTGACTCCATTTAACTCTGGCCCATCTTTGCTATAATTGATTCTCTTTGTATCACCACTGTTGCTGTGATTTGAATGTCCCCTCCAGAACTCATGTTGAAATTTAATTACCTTTGTAACAGCATGAAGAAGTGCCATCTTTACGACATAATAGGTCATGAAAGTCCCTCTCACTCGTAAATGAATGAAAGCTGTGAGGGTTAGGCTGGGAGTGGCCTCCTTATGAAAGGGTGGGTTTGGACCAGCTTTTCTGTCTTCCGTGTGTGCTCTGTGCCGTTCAGCCAAGTTACAGGTGCCACTCACCAGGTGACTCCCAGTCTCCAGAGCCATGACCCAAGTGAACTTCAGTTCTTTATAATTTACTGTTTGTAATGTTTTATAATAAAGTGGGTGCTTTTTACAGGTAGAGCTGAGATTTGCCCTTGATGTAGATGCAGTTCTTTTTTTTTTTGGTCTTTTTGAGACAGGATCTTGCTATGAAGTTTAGACTGGCCTTAGACTCACTTTGTAGCCCAGGCTGGTCTCGAACTTTCAATGGTTCTCCTGCCTCAGCCTCTCACGAGTGTTGGGATTACAGCTGTGTACCACCATGCCTGGAAAACTTCCAAGTTTTTTTGTTTTTGTTTTTGTTTTTTGGTACTAGGCATTGAACTCAGTACCTTGTGCTTGCCAGGCAGGTGCTTGTGCTGCTGAGCTATATGCCCAGCCCTGAAGGTCTTGAAAGAAGCAGGAGGGAGGTCAGGGTTGCTTAGGTAGAGCTCAGCACTGTCCAGTTCACATCTCCCAGGGAGCTCTGTGATATTTCACTTCTCTTCTCTCTTTCGGTCTCATGAGGCTGTGTAACTGGTTGTGCCCAGTGAATTGTACAAGGAGGTTCTTGGCTGAGGCTATATAAGGCCCCTGTATGTATCCCTGGTTCTTCCCCAGCTGTGGAGGGGACTTGTGTTGAAAATCTAGAGCCACAGGATGAAAGAAAGGCCTGGGATGATGAAGTTATCACTTAAAGGATAGCTTCCTGGAGCTGCAGAGAGCTCAGCACAAAGAAGGTAAAAAGTTATTTTGTCAAACCAGTCATTTGGGGTTGTTACTGCAGCATAAGACTGTCCTCCTCTGGCCAGACAGGTAAAACTTTAGCTGAGGGATGAAAGAGTGGAATGGCCTTAACTGGAACTGGGAGACTTGGGAGGACATGGTCTGAGGTAACCTTTAAAGAGAGGTGCTTGAATGGACAGCAGGGTGTCAGTGCACCCTCCTGTGAACACACTGGTTTGGATCTGGGTATACCCCAGCGACCCACATATGAAAGGCTTGGTCCCAGGCCACGTTGCTGTTGGGAGATGAGGGCCTCATAAGAGGTCTTTGGGTGAGGGCAGCAGGCCCTGGAGTGGGGGTGATGCCTGGGTCCCTCCCAGCCCCTGCCCTCTCCCTCACGTCCCGTCCTGGTCCTCCAGCCACAGACTACCCGTGATGTGCTACCTATCCCAGGGCCGATTGAGCAGGGCCTGACGATTGCAGAGCTTGAGCCAAAGTAGCTCTTCTCTCCTTGAAAGTTGATCCATCTCAGGTATTTGCCTCAGTTCTGCCTCGCAAGCTGTGTAAAATTAGACCCCGTGTCTTCCCCGTGGAAGTGACTACCACTGAGACACAGTACGGTGGTTCAGGGGCTGGAGATTAAAGCCAGGTTCACTGATTGCAGTATCCTAGTTTTGCCACTTTACTATTCATGTATCCTTGGGAAAATTTCTTAACCTTTATGTGGCCCTGTTTCCTCGTTTGGAAATGCAGGAAGTATCTATATCAAAGAGTCACTGAGAATGTACATGTAGGGTGCCTAGAACAGTACCTGATACACACTCTGGAGATGTTTGCCGCTGTCATCGTCATCGCGTCAGCTAACACCAGGTACTGAAGTTTGTTTTTCTTTTATTCCCAGAATCTACAGCAATGCTCGACACATAATAGTCTTTCAGTAAATTTTTGATAGAAAAGTGGATGGTTGTATTGTGTAGCTGTCACTCTGAATGAGGTGAAAACCAGGCGTGGTTGTGCACGCCTGTATTCCCAGCACTTGGGAGGCTGAGGCAGAAGGACCGTTGCAAGTTTGAGACCACCCTGGGCTACAAAGTAAGCTCAAGCCCCACCTGAAGTACATAGCTAGACCCTGTCTCAAAAAGACAAAAAAAATTAATTAAGTGAGGTCAGTATGGGAAAGATACTGTTTGCCAAATCTCAAACAGACCTGCATGGTTACAGGTACTGAGTTAGAGATTTTTAAAAAGAATAAAGCCAGGAGTGGTGGCACATACCCGTAATCCCCGCACTCTGGAGGCTGGGGCAGTAGGGTAGTTCAAGCCTGTGCTGGGCAACTTAGCAAGCTGCCTCAAAGGAACAGAAAAGGGCTGAGAAAATGGCTCAGAGGAAGGTGCGGGTGTCAGTCTCTAGTATCACCAAAGGAAAACAAATCAGTATTTTTACTCTTTGTTTGAAAGCTAAAAATTTGAAATAAGACTGTTAGACTATAGAGAAGCATCATGCATAGACCTGGGACAGCATGTTTTTGAATACATTTTAGACAGATGTTGTTTAGCTGTATGTAAATCCCTTAAAGCTTAGAACTGTGTCTCATGCTTGATTTGGACTAACCTGCAGAAGTCATAATGCAGTGCTTTCTAAAATTAGACAGGAATAAGCTTTCTAGACTATAAATAGCTCCATGCTTTTTGATATCAGAGAGGCATAAATTATACAGATTATATCAGTGTAAACCGATTCCCAAAACTAAGTGATTTTAATCTTTTGAAACTCTTGGCCTGGAGTGGTAGCGCACTCCTATAATCCCAGCATTCAGGAGGCTGAGGCAGGATTGTTGCAAGTTCAAGACCAGCCTGGGCTACAAAGTGAGCTCAAAGCCAGCCTGAACTGCATAGCAAGACCCTGTCTCAAAAAGACAAAAAAAGAAAAGGGAAAAAAGAAACACTTATTAAATCCAATCACTTTCTTCTGTGAATTTCTTTTTTCTGTATTGATGGCATTGATAGGCCTGTCTGTAAATAATCACAATTTAGTTGCTTCCCATCCTGCCCTCTTAACCTTTTATTTCTTGCTCTTCTGTTGTAACACTTGCTAGGCATTATAACAGCAGATGGAATAGAGAAGTGAGAGTCTCAGGTACCCAGAGTCTTCCCCGTCTTGAAGGAACTGCTTTCAACATTTCACCATAAATATGTTTTCTGTGGGTAACTCTGTGGGGTTTGCTTTTCAGATTGAGAAAATTACTTCCTGTCCTGGTTTGCTGACGCTAAGTGGAGATTGAGGTTTTGTTGCTACTCTTTCTGCTTCTCTTCAATTGATCATATAATTTTTCCTCTTTATTTTTTTAAATGTAAAGCACTGTAATTTTAATATTTTAATGTAGGTAACAAACTTTTATTGTTTTTCGCAGTACTGAGGATTGAACCCAGGGCCTTAACACTGAGTTACATTCTCAGCCCTTTTTTAAAATTTTTTTGAGACAGGGTAAGTCATTAAATTGCCCAGGGAAGAGTCAAATTTACAATCTTCCTGCCTCAGCTTCCTACAACACTAGGATTATAGGTGTATGTCACTGTGCTCAGTTAATGACTAATTTTAAAATATTTAACCAGTGTTAAGGATAAGTTTCAAAATCAGCCTGTGTTTTTACATATGCTGGTGGACTTGACTTGCTAATGTGACATGCTTGTGAATGATACTAGTCTGTAGTTTTTCTGTTATATTGATTTGGTGTCAAGGTAAATCTGACCTTACAAGATGGAGTAGCATTTGCCTTTTTTCTGTCGTCTGAGTTAAGAATCCTCTGTCTAACAGGGAGCCGTGGTGCATAACCATAATCCCTGTACTCTAGAGGGCTGAGGCAAGAGAATTAGAAGTTGGAGCTCGGCCTAGACAATTCAGACCCTGTCTCAAAAAGGGATGAGGGAGGTCCTGAGGATGCAGCTCAGTGCAAAGCTCAGTGCCCCGTACCATACTAAAAATGAAAGAATCCTCTTTTAAATTGGAATTATCTATTCCTTGAATGTTTGCTGAAATTCATCTATTAAGCTGACTTGCTCTTATTTTTTATTGTAAGATTTTTAACTGTTGATTCAATATCTTTAATAACTATTAAGACTGCCAGGCGTGTTGGTGCACACCTGTAATCTCAGCACTTGGGAGGCAGGGGCTGGAGGATTGTTAAGAGTTTGAGACCAGACTGGGCTACAAAGTGAGCTCAAGGCCAGCCTGAGCTGCGTAGCAAGACCCTGTCTCAAAAAGACCGAAAAAAAAAAAAAAAAAAAAAAAAAACTAAGACCATTGTGTTCTTTTGCTCTTGAGCCCAGTTTGGTAAATTTTAAATTTTCTCACGAATCAGTTTTAGCAAAGAATTTATTTCATCCAAGCTTTCAAATTTATTTGCATAAAATTGTTCATACTATCTTCTGTTTAATCCCAGGGATATCTAGATTATATCCCCTTTTAATAATTTGGTGCTTTTATGAGAACCACACTAACATAACTCTGGCCCACTCTGCGAGTTTCTACTCTTATTCTTCTACCCCAGAACCCCACTCAGGGCACCACAGTACATCTAGTTGTAGATTTCCTCTGTGACTGTTTCTCAGGCTTTCTTTATGACTTTCATGATTTTGAGTTTTATTCATATATTTAGTAGAGTGGCCTTGAATTTGATTTTGCCCAATTTTTCTTTCATCTCACTGTTCACCGTGATTGAGTTAGAACTGGTGATGTTTGCTCTGGTTGTGGGATTTACTGTGACCATGCCAGGCTCCTGCACTGCACAGTTACTGTTGTTCCCTCTTTACACAGGGATAGACATTATTTTCTTTAAACCCAGGCTGAGAAGTAGAAGGAAGTTTTCCTTGTCTTACCCTGTGACCTAAGATTCATTTATAGTTGAAGTGTGGGGCAGGCTTTTGGAAACCAGGCTTCAGATAAAGGTCTGTTATTAGCTTCCTTACTTTGGGTGGGGCTTGGGCTATATCTTCTATCTTCACCTGGATTAGACTCCAGGTTTCCAGGACTTGGTGAAAGACCTCAGGCTCAAGGTGACTTTAGCACCCTGCTCATCTGTCAAGCTTTCCTACTGTTGGGGCGGCCCAGTGAATTATTTTAAGAAGTGCTATTGTCTGTCTGTCTATTTCTGTATGGATATCTCAATCCGGTATTCTGACAACAACAGAAGTTGATAACAGATTTTATTTGGCATTGGTTTTGAACATATTTGGAACTGTTAACCATATAACAGCTTACTCTGAGCCTTACTTGGCCAGCACATTTTTAATATACTGACGGTCTCAGGCAGATGTCGTTTCAACCAGTCCATTGTTGTATTGAATAAATGTGATAAAGTTGGGGGTTTTTATATTTCCTGTTATCTTAAAATTTTTAAATATTCAATTTTTGGTCATCCTGCCTTTAAATACTTGGACTGGTAACTATGTGTTTGAAACTGGGTTGGGAGTAACGCACATTCTGTTTTAGAAAATATGTCCTTAGGGCCATTCCCCCAGCACCCTCCCCTCCCTGCCCCCTGCAGTTCTCACACTTACCTTGACCTAAGCAGTACTGCTTTCTCTGCTTGGGTGCCCTTTCCTGCTTCGTTCTCTTGGTTACCTATAAATTCCAAACACCGTTCCTTGTACCTTTTCCTTCTATGCACGTACATTGAGGTTTTACTTTTTTTTTTCTAGTCAGTCTTTATTTTAGAATCCACCTTTGCCATTTAGATATACACAGCATGTGTAAATTAAACAGAATCCGCAGGAAATGTACATGTTTTAAACAGGAAGATCAGGCAGTGTGAGTTCAGGGTTGGTCACACTGGAGCTATTACCATTCTATATCCACGAGAACATTCCCATCTTTGTCCTTAACTCTTATGTGACCAGACGCATACTTTGTCTCTTGATGACCATCTGCATACAAGGTTTCAACAGTGCCATCCGGATATTCCCAGCTCTTGAACTGTGCAGCATGAAGTTCTCTTTTGCCACTATTAAATTCTATGATTCTGTTGCCATCAGAGTGCACTTTGACAACTGTGCCGTCAGGAAAGAGGCTTTCTTCTTGGCCATCAGCAAGTAAGTTTTTAAAAATATGGAATGCTTCACAAATTTGCATGTCATCCTTGCACAGGAGCCATGCTAATCTTCTCTGGATCATTCCAGTTTTAGTATATGTGCTGCCGAAGCAAGTACCATTGAGGTTTTTGTTGTGCTGCTGTAGTATGCTCTTCACAGTATAATTCATCAGAGCTGGATGTGGTGGCACATGCTTGTAATTCCAGCACTCTGAGAGGCTGAAACAGGAATATCCCAAGTGTGAGCCCAGCCTGGGTGACTTAGTATGACCCAACTCAAAATTAAAAAAAGAAAGAAAAAAGATCTGGGAACGTAAGCTCAGCGTGAAGATCCTTGCTTGGTAGTGTTTTGTCTGTGTTATATCTTTCAGCCATGTGGTATGAATACAAGTGTTCAGGTACATGAGTGGTGGATATTGTTATGGTTCATCCTTCCACTGTTTTTCCATAGAAAGTTTATGCTTCCTGCCATCTTAAAGTCTGATTGGCTATGCAACCTGTGCTTTTACTAATTCAGTGTGAGTAGAAATGCCTCAGCTTGTCTGCAATAGAGTATGAGTGAAAAATAAGCTTTAGTTCTTTCAAAATACAGAGTTTTGGGGGCAGTTCATTGCTGTTGTGAGACCTAAGCTCTTCCATATTCACTGACATGCCCATCTTCCATCTTGAGGGTGAAACCTGTATTCTGGTCATCTTCATATCCTCACAGCTGTCAGATGGACTCCTTAAAGCATTTTGGATGGTTACATGTTCTGTAGGAAAGTGGCAGTATATAGTATATAGCACAGGTTTGGAATCAGGCACATGCAGATTAATGTTTTACCTGATTGCTGAGTGGAGCCTGGAAAGTGCGTTTGATAGGCTTTTAATCTCTCATCATTTTTTAAATTCCATCATTTTTTAATCACAATACTTGTAGGGTTGCTGGAGATATAACATATGTAAAAGTACCCTACAGACTAGATATGCAGAGAATATTCTTTCCCTGTGTGTCATTTCTCCACTATGAAATCAAATTTTAAAATCCCTTTCTCCTGCCATCTTTTCTTTGTCTTTTTTTTTTTTTCGGAGACGGGGTCTTGCTATACAGTTCAGGCTGGCCTTGATCTCACTTTGTAGCCCAGACTGGTCTCGAACTTGCAACTATCCTCCTGCCTCAGCCTCCAGAGTACCAGGATTCCAGTTGTGCGCCACTGCCACCACACCTAGATCATCGTTTGTTTATTTATGTGGTTACTTACTGAACTCTCCCTGAATATCAGGAATTGTCTGGCCCTGGAAAGTGGTAAACAAACCTACCAGTCATTCCTCTTCTCTTACCTCCTGCTATTCAGATACCAGGTAGTGACATTTGGCCTCAATAGCTCCCCTATTTCAGAAGAGGAAGAAAAATTAGAAGTGATTTTCCAAACCATATAAATGCTGTGTTTGTATGTCATAATATGGTATTTTCTCAGAGCATATTCTGTTGTGTTTATGTACAGCACGTTCAGGGGACTCTTCTAGGTGTGAAGTTCCCACGAGCATTGGAGCCTTATCAAGAAACCATGAAGGAAGTTACATAGTAATAAACAGTATCACACTTTAATGATTCAGTATTGTAGGAATTTTGTGGAGACATTTTTGGTTGTCACAGTGATTGGAAGAGCATAGTGGAATTAGTGTGAAGAGGCCAAAAATGGAACGCTTCTCTCAATACTCAGTGTAGTTTCCCCAAATAAATAATTATCCTGATTCCTACATAATTTTTAGGGATAAATCAAATGAATGGTGTGTTTTGTTTAGAACTTTACTAAGTCTTGCTGAACATTTCAGTAAGTCACTTCACCAAAGATAATACCACTCACGTTTGAGTCACCAGAAACACAGTTGGACTAGTCTGTCTATATAGCTGTCAAATTAAAAATTTTTCTATAACATCAGACTAATGAATTTTCCTCTGTGATACAAGTACATGTTACTTTATGATTCTCTAATTTCTCCTATATATTACAATTGGAAAATTATATTAATATCTTAAAATTATACATATGAGTATGTTTTATAGGTAAATCTTATTTTAAGATTTTTTTTTGTACCAGAAGTCCAACTCAGCACTTTGTGCTTGCCAGGCAGGCACTTGTGCCGCTGAGCTATATCCCCAGCCTTAAGATTTTAAAAAGGTAATGCAAAATATTTGTCATAAAAAGTAACTTTGTGTTATGGTGTAGGATAAGTCCAGTGCTTTAATTACAAACCAGAAAAAGAACATACCCAAAATTTTTCCAGGTCATATACACACAAATTATTTTTAAAATCTTTAGTAAACCATTGCAGACTTTCATTTATGACTTAGAATCTCCTTTTTTCTTTATGATAATATACAGTATCTAGAACTCTGATTTTGATCCTAAATTTAACTCTTATTTCATGTAGAGGATAGAAGATAATCTCCTTGTGGGCTTTAGTGATGCTGGTTTATAGTCTTTAAATAAATTCTCTAGGGTCAGCAGTGAATTGTTTTGGTTTAGATAACCTAAGAGCATTTTTCATTGCTGGGTGTATGATAATAAATATATTTTAAAAACTAAAGTGCAGAACCAGATGGCTTTATTCTCATATGATACATGCTAATTCACAACACCTTGTTTTCAGCAGCAAGAGGATTATGCTGTATCTTGCCATTGCCTTTTTTAGACTGTTTTATAGACAGAACTAGAAATACTAGTTATATAAAGCTGTTCTAGTGCAGACCAGAAAGTAGGTCATTGTGATGGGAGTATACTAACCCGCCCAGTGGTTGCTATAGCAATGACCTACTTAAGAAACTATTTCTGTTGATTCATGTTGAAATCATCTTTTGGAGGTGGTACAAGAAATTACATGCAACTGGTTTTATAATGGAAATAAACTGATTTCTGGAGGAAAAAACTGTTTTTAGTGTTTAAAGAAATATATTTTCTCACCTAACACCTCTTCAATTTATTTTAAAGTGATATGTATTCAGGGTTATAATCAACTTGAGAACTGTGTCGGGGGATATAGTACAATTATTGGAAGGATGATAATAAGCTGTGCTACTGTTTGGCCTATTTAACGCCAACCTATAGCATGTAGTAGCATTACTAGGTGAGCCTCCAAATGAGTGAAGTTCAAGAAAACAGTATATGTTATATGCCAAATGGGAGGTCTAAAAAATATCTCACTAAAATTACTCCCTATATATAGTTTGGTTTTTTTTTTTTTGGTTTTTGGTTTGTTTTGGGTCTTTTTGAGGCAGAGTCTCACTATACTGTTCAGGCTAGTCTTGAGGTCACTTTGTGACCCAGGCTGGTCTCGAACTTGCAACCATCCTCCTGCCTCAGCCTCCCAAGTGCTGGGATTACAGGTATGTACCACCGTGCCCAGCACTTCCTATATATATATTAATGGAATATGTAAAGTATTCATTTCATTCAGTATTGAATGCCTCTTTCATGGCATGTGGCATATATAAAGATTGAAGTTGGTGTGTTCTCTGGAACATATTGAATTTGGATGCAGAGAAAGCTTCCACTTTTTTCTTAGCTGACAGCAAAAGATGAAGTATTAAATTTTGCATAGTTTTCAAGTTACAGTTTTCATTTAGCACTGAAAAGAAATCTCACCTATCTTTGGGCTGATACTGTCATCCTAGGCTGCTAGAGGTCTCATAGGGTGCTTCCAAGGGGGTTATTAGAGATGAGCTGGTTCAGAGTCCTGATTGCTCTGTACCTTTTTGTAAATACAAGTGATCCCTTACCTGTCACGGGAGTTAAGACCCCCAGGATAGGTGAAAATCTGCGAAGTAGTGGCATTATATTTATTTTATTAAGGATATATATTTTAAGGATTTATAAACCCTCCCCACACACCCAGCCCACTCCTAGTACAAGACATTTAGGAAAAAGAGAAACACTTTGGTGTGATGGGAGGAATTCGGGATTGGAACCTTAGGTTAGTGGCTGAGAAAATAATCAGTTCTTTCTTATGTAAGGAATGAGTCTTGGAAGACCTTTGTATAGGAAGGCCTGCCTCAGGAAATGGTATTGTGTATTAAAGTGGATTACAGCAGATGGAGATTGTTGGTAGGCAGGCCTATTTTGAGGCACTGCAGCAATAATACAAACAAGAGATAAGAACTAGAATTATTGTAGCTAAAATAGAAATAGGGAAGCAGGAGGAGCTAACAAGTAACAGCACTTACACAGTAGGGCTTAGCGCGAGACACGGTGTTCCAGGAACTTCATGTGTGAATTCATTCTGTTCTCGCAAAACGCCGATGAATCCTGTTACTGAGCCAACTTTACAGATGAGGAAATTAAATAATACTTTTCAGGACTGACTGAAAGACGGTGCTTGTTGTTGGACTTTTTAAATTATGGAAGGCCTTCGCAGTAGAACACTGTGAAACTGAAAGTTTATACCATTGAAAAGATGTTCAGCATATATTAGTCCAGGTTTACAGTAGAGACTGTATATCTCATTTTTTTCTACTTCGGAGGAGTATATGCTGATTTTAAATGTTAAACTTTTTAAAGTTTGGAAGTTTGTTTTCTACCCCCTCCCCAAGGGTAAGTATCATTAATAGCTTGATACATATCCTTCTGGTTATATTCTTTTGCAAATATAAGCATAAGTAGCTGCAAAGGACAGTGTTACAGTCTTCTGTTCATATTGATATTTTTACTTAAAATATTTGAGTACAAAGTATATTAAGTGCCTATATTTGAGTCTACTATACCTATGTAATTTTTGTGTGAAATCAGAGATGTAAAATGTCATATCTGTGGAGTAAAAAAACCAGTGTGGAAAAAAATCAGTGACATCTGTGCAAGAAACACTCTGTATTTAAATGAAGCTTCTATTCATTGTTTCATAAAGTGATAAAAAATAATTCCTAGGCTACAGAACTTCGCATTGTGACACATTACTTCTGTCCATATTGTCCTGTTGGACATTTGTTTGGTTAGTGGAGTAAAAATTTACTGAAAAGCATTGAATGTTTACTTAGCTTGTGAATAAGAAAGGGAAAATAAAGGATCAACTTTAGTTAATCCACACTAAATTGTCCATTTTATGAATTAATCATGTCCTTTTGCAGTTTTTCTTTTCCCATCTTATTCCTTGTACCACATAGAAACATTTCCGAAAAAGTTGAATGTGAACTCTTGTAACTTACTGCCAGGTTTGGTAAAGTAGATGAAACTATTAGTGCACCAATAAGTTGGATTATCTTTAATTGGATTATATTTAATTGTACTGTTCAATTTAAGCAAATATAAAATTCTAGCTCATTCAATTTCTTAATTTTTGATCTGTCTAAAAACTCTCTTGCTAAGCAAATGTCTCAAACTAGATGCTTCCCAACAAACATCACCAGATGTGGTAAGTTATCTGCAATTATGGATAACTTTCTGAAGCTCAAATGCTTATATGATACTATGCATCCGACAACTGTCTTCTCCCCACAGTATTTGCATATTGGGAGTTGAGGGTTGGAGTGGGGGATCAGGTGTGAGAGAGGAAACAGCAAACTGAGACAGAGAGAGAATGTAATGAAGTATAAATATTGTGAAAATAAAAAGGGTTTTCCTCGGTTAGTTTGGCAATCCCAAGAAGCTTCCTAAATTGAAATGGTGGAATGTCTTTAACATGCACACAAGTGTAGACCTGTTACTCTACAAGCTGCAGATGTGGTGGCTTAAGAGGTGGAAAGTACTCCTAGTAGTGGTGCTTGGAAAACAACAGCAAGAATTTTGGCGAAATGAGATCAGAGTGAGCAAAGAGAATAAAGTTAGAATAGTCCTGTCCAGTGGAACTTTATTCAGTGATAGAAATGTCCCCCATCTGTGCTGTCCCACACACATGACTGTTGAGACCTTGAAATGTGGGTAGTGTGCTGGAAGAAATTTTACATTCTGATTGATACAATTGACTGCGTGTGGCTCTTGACTACTGTGCTGGACAGTGCATTTCTGGAGTGCATCCTCTCTTTCCACTTATCCACCCCTCCTCACAAGTGAGACACAGCCTCTCATCAGTGAAACGTGGCCTGTGGAAAAGGCAGGACCACAGTGAACCTCAAGTATGAGAACATAAAAGAAGCAGAGTAGAAAAGAAATAAGGTGTGTTGCTGAGCAGCAGAATCTAGGTGAAAACTAAAGCAAGGCTCAGTGAGCTTGCGCCTTGCAAGACGCTGTGTTGCCATAGCCAGAGGCGTGCATGAGTGTCCCAGAGCCTGTCCTGTGTGGATGTCAGCTGTAGCCCACAGGAAATCTATAAAAAATGTTAATCTCCTGTTCTCTACAGTCAAATTAATGCCATATAATGCAGTATCTGTTTGTTCCTTTTTATGTAATTAGATTAGAAACATGAAAGTAGGTATTAAACGATTTTTCTCATAGAAAACTCGGGTCCCCTGTAAAGTGCTTATGTTATTAATTATTCACCAGGAGAGTCATCAATAGGATGTTTCCTTTCTTTATTATTCACAGCACTGGAGTCACTCCTGCGCCTGCCCATGCGAGCTCAGCACTCGGCACCTGAGCGATGTCCATGGCCCCCTTTGTATTTTTTTCCCAGGTGGTCTTTATGTTTGAAAAGTCATTTTTATAAAGGAAATATTTATCATTTTTAAACAATAAAATTGATTCATTCAATTGCATTGATGTTTTCAATGTAATTTTTATTTTCACAAGTTAAATTTTTTCTAACTTATTTTTTTCTGTGTTTTGTTTACTTTTTGTTTTTAGTGCTGAAGGTTAAACCCAGAACATTTGCACTGAGCTGTGTCTCCAGCTCTCTGTTTTTCATTTTGAGACAAGGTCTCACTAAGTTGCCCAGGCTGGGCTTGAGTTTGAGATCTCTTACCTCAACCTCCCAGACCCCTGGGATTGTAGGGTCCACTGCCTCTAGTTGAACAGTAACTTATTTAATGAATGTTAGTGATTTAATTCAGATCTTCAGTAAAATGTTGGAAATTTACACTATCATTTTTAAAAACTTCGTTTTCCAGGAATAGTAATTTATATATCAGTAAAGGGTAGAAGACAGGGTTGACATCTCAGATGACAGAATAACCTGATTTTGCAATACTTCGTATCTTTTTAAGAATTTTAATATTTTCTCTACCCTAGATTTTTACTTCAGTGTCTTGAGGATCTCGATGCCAATCTACGAAAATTAAATTCTCGCCTGTTTGTGATTCGTGGACAGCCAGCAGATGTGTTTCCCCGGCTTTTCAAGGTAATTTGAAGAAATAATAATCTTTGTCAAAGAAGGTAATACGTTCAGTGAAATGACTGCTCGTTACCTTGCAGAAGCAACAGCTACTGCCAGGTGTTTTGTGTCCAGTTAAAAAATTCTTTGTATGTGCAGGAATTTGTGGGAATGTGCTCACCGATCACCCATGTGTCGTGTCTGATACTGTGCCTCGCTCTGCATGTGTCCTCATGTGCTGTGGAGATTGTTCCATGCTGCTTTCTCAATGTTCGGAATGGCTCCATGGTTTCCATAGGGCTGATACCCCACAGTTTCCTTGACACATTTTCTACTGAACACTTCCCCCACCCCCTCCGCAGCCCTACTGTGCACACAGATAATGCTGGGGAGCAGTTGGGCCTGCCTGTTCTCATCTGTCCACACATGTGCCAGCGTATTTGTGGGGTAATTCTGAGAGAGGACCTTTTGGGTCAGACAATTAGAACCATTGACATCGTACCAGTAGTACAGAATTACAGTGTGATAGTTGATTTTTTAACCTGGTAGAATCTTAGCAATCTATTAGTCTTGCCAGCTTTTTCTCCAGATGGAAAAAAGTTAGACCTAGACAGATAAATGAGTTGCTCAAAGTTGTGCTGTTAACTAGGAAGTGCTCAGACCAGACACTAATTTTATTGCCTGTTTTCATGTTTTTTCCTTCCTATTTACTACCGTTAGAATTTCTAGAAGTGCATCTGCTTTTTTTGCAGGTGTTTGATTCATATTTCTATAATAGAAGGGCTTCTGTTTCTAATATAGAAGAGAACCAGTCCTTTTGCTGAATAACATCTTCAGTGCAGGAATAAAATAAGTATCCTCGGCCTTTCTCTTCTGCCAGTCTCACAGAAGCATTTGCTGTCTAGGATATGGCTAATGTAACAGAGTTGGCCAATAAGACTGTGCACTCTTGGGGCTGGGGATATAGCTCAGTGGAATAAGTGCCTGCCTAGCAGGCTCAGGGTCCTGAGTTCAATCCCCAGTACCGCCAAAAAAAAAAAAAAAAAAAAGACTGTGCACTCTTATAACTGGGGGTCTAATGTAATCTAGGTATATGAAAGAGTTCTAAGAAGAAAGTGTATTGAAATAATGAAATAGTTTATCAGTAATTTATGTGTGTGCATGCGTAACTACTTCAACTGTTTCTAAATCCATTTGCTAAACATGAAATAATAAATCCTAAAGACTTTTTAAAAATCTTTTTAAGACATGCAGTTTAGGCTGGCCTTGAGGTCACTTTGTAGCCCTGGCTGGTCTCAAACTTGCACTAATCCTCCTGCCTCACCCTCCCCAGTGGTGGGACTACATGCATGCACCACCATGCCCTGCTAATAATCTTAAGGATTTTTTTTGGTATAAAATAACAAAAATTTTATTCACCTATTTTTGAACAAACTTTTTTCAAGCCAGCTTGTCTTTATTTTTTTTTGTTTTAAAATTTCTCCTAACCAAAATAGCACTATTGGATCAAACTGCGTAATGCACTTAGATATGTCTTGTCTGGGCAGTTTGGCAGAGGGATTGATTTTAACAAGGGCCATAAAGTATAGACATGTGAACACACACATAGGACACTATTTTAAAGTCTGAAAAGATGCACACTTAAAATCAAGTCTCCCTATCTCTGACCATCGAGGTCACCTCCAGCTTCCCTGAGGGGGAAGATTCTTTGGTCAGGGCTTGGCTGACACAATCAGTAGGTGTCTGGTTTGACTATTCTACCTGAGCCCAGAGGAGGACTTGGTAGGTGACTGTTTCCATGGTGCAGAGGCGCTGGTCTAGACCTGAGAACACGGTCCTTATGTGGGTGGGAGAGCGGCAGCGGTGGCGGTGCTACTGGCCCTCTAGTCCTCGCGTGCCCCCAGTCCCCCCGGTGCTGCGGGCCCCTCTAGTCCTCAAGACTCCCTGGTGCCCCCGGTGTCCATGTCTTTGTTTTGCTCGTGTTGGTAGATGTAGAAATAGGCCAGAGCTGCTTAGCACACGTGTGCACATACATGTTTGGTACTTAGGGTTCTTTTACCAGATGTTTTCCTAAATGTGACAGTACAGGTGACAAAATGGTCTTGTCTCTTAACTTCTTTCTGTGCTTTTCTGAAGAAATGCCACTAACCAGGGTAAACTTGAGCGCCACTATGATTATTGGTTTGTTACATAAGTTGCTATTATGCAGTTAAATCCAGTGGCTTCCACATTTGATGCCAGACTGAGAGGCTGCTAAGATCATGTCCATAGCTTGAAGTACTCGTTTCAAAGAACAAGTACATAATGAATATATGTGTAATTTTTCTTATTTTAAATAGAATGAAAAAATTTTTAAATATTAAAAACAAAAGTTTTTAACACTTTTTATTATATCCAAGAAACAGCTATGTGCCTGAAATCTTTATAGATGAGCACAGCAAAGCATGATAAAATATTTTGTTGAAAACCAAGTAATAAAAGAATTATAAACCTCTAACATTTGACCATTACATTTATATTATGCTTGTGGAGTAACTTTGGCCTTGCTGTAGTATTGCGCAACACATGCGTGAGAGGATTAATGCAACAGACAGTAACTGAACGCCTGCCCTGTGCCAGGCAGGGCCCGAGGTGCGGGAGAAACCACCCTGATGTGAATAGAAAGGTGCCTGCCTTCATAGAACTTGCATTGTAGTGGGAAGGAGATAGATGATAAACAAATAGGTGAAGATGGAATGCCAGGCTGTGCTGGGGGCCAGAAATAAAATATATGACAGTGAGTGCCCGGGCTGCAAAGGGTGGCTGCTGTACATGAACTCACAGGAGGCTTCCCTGGTAGGGTGGTATCAGTGCAAACAGGACGTGGGAGGGCCAGGCAGCTGTCTCAGGTGTGGCAGGTTGAGTCCACAGTATTTTGCTGCTCTTGCATCAAAAGGTAGTTTATTTCCCCACCTGTGGAATCTGGTTTGTTTCTATTAACTTGTTTTGAACAAGTGTCAGAGAAAACATTGTTCAAGTTCCAAATGCTAGGCCTCCCCTAGTAAGCTCCCAACTTCTGCCTTTGCGTGGGTGGTGGGGATGCCCCTTCTGCCATGTGAGTGGTAGAAGTATGAAAGCTAATAAAGGGAGAAGTGATGTGGACAAGAGTACCAGTCAGTTCAGTATCTACAGAACATTAAAGTCAAGAACTACAGCACGTACCCTGATTCATAGTGAACAGGAAACATTTTTCAAGAAAGACCACACTCCATGAACTGCAAAAGACTGAAATCTCATAAATTAGCTGACTTCAACAGAATTAAATTAAAAATTACTAACAGAATAGCAGATATTTATAAGTGAATGATAAAAACCATTTTTGGGGGAACAGCCCTTATCTAATCTGTAGGGTTGGAGAATTACATGTTGTTATCATATAGTCAGTTAAATAATGGTAGTTACAGGTTTTATTTCTGAGATCAGTTAGAGTAGATTTTAGAATTTTAAAAACCTATTCTACCTGCTTGAGAAAATCATTTAATTCCTTTAAGCCATGGTCTCATTTAAATCACATGTGTAGAACTTTATTAATCATTCATTCTTTAAAAATAATCTTATCTGCAAAATGAGAAGAACAACCAAAGAGCCAAATTCTTTCTGAGTTGTTCTGAGGTTGGGATGAAATAATACAGTTTTAAGTAATTTGAAAAAATGCAGTGCTACCCAAACACATTTAGCATGAGAGCTAGTTTTAAGCACATTTTATGATTGGTTAGTACCTAGCTAAATGCCTTGAATGCATGAGAATAGATTAGTTACTTACAGTTTCTTTAATTGATAACATTTTACTGTTTTCTTCCTGCATACTCCAAGTTTGGTATATGTATATAACTGATAAGTCACAAGGCATCCAGCCCCCCATGGGAAAACTTTAACTCTCAATATTTCTTTCCTTCCCTTAGCTGCTCCACTTCAGTTCCCCTCAGCCACAAAAGCCAATCCTCCCCTCATCCGCTTTGGTAGGACTCTGAGAAACATCTTACCTTGATCAGGTTGTTATGGCCTGTGAACAACCCACCCCCACTCAGACTGTTCTGCCCTGTGGACACCAGCGTCCCCGCCCCCCAGGCTGTTCTGGCCCGCCAACACCCACCCTGAAAAAGAGTTTAAAAGCCCACGCTTTGCTCAGCTCAGAGCTGCCTTGGTCCTCTAGGCAGCCTGCTACACCCCACCCAATAAAGACAGGTTCCTTGTGGGTCTCGGTTCTATCATAACCTTTCGGTGTATAGATTTTGAGCTTTTCACTTACTGTTAGCAAAAAAAAAAAAAAAAAAGAAAAAACCGTAGAGCTGATGTACACTGTCATCCTATCTCGTTTTAGGAGTGGAATATTACCAAACTCTCAATCGAATATGATTCGGAGCCCTTTGGAAAGGAGCGGGATGCCGCTATTAAGAAACTGGCTATGGAAGCTGGAGTGGAAGTCATTGTCCGAATCTCACATACGTTATATGACCTAGACAAGTGAGGTTTGCTTTTGGTCTAGTTTTGTTTTGTTGTACTAGGGATTGAACTCAGAGCCTTCACACTAAGCTACATCCTCAGCCCATTTTAAAAATTCTTTTTATTTTTTTTGCCTCTTTGAGCAGGGTTTCACTATGCAGTACAGACCGGCCTTGAGCTTACAGTGTTCCTCATGCCTGAGCCTCCCGAGTGCTGGGATTGTAGGTGTGTGCCACCACACCCAGCCTATTTATTTGTTTGTTTATTGGTCCATGTTTGTGATGGGGAATTGGTCCATGTACATTATTCTTTTTTTCTCCTGTCCCTTTTTTTTTGGCCAGCATCAGATTTATTTTATTGCTTTTATTTTGAAACAAGGTCTCACCAAGTTTCTAAATTGTCTGGTCTAGGCTTGAACTTGATTACTTTTTGGTGTAATTGGCAGCCTGGTTTAGTTTGTATCAGTGATTGAGAGAGTCCTTGAACTGTGTTTTAGTGTATTTTTTACACATTTTTATATATATTAATTTCTTGTTACTGTTTTTAGACTAATTTAGCCTTTAGATTTTTTTCACTGCTAAGCCCTTTAGTAGTCTTTGTTTTACTGGGTTTGGTGTCTGTTTTGAATACCTATTAGGAATCTAGAAAGTAAAGAGAATGACCTTAAGTTTATTAAGCATTGTGAATATATTTGCTAGTCATACAAGAAATTAACATTCTAGGTCTTAAGTGATATATTTTATTTTCTGATTTTAAACCTTTTCAGAGCTTATCGACCAAACTATTTTCATTTTTATTAAGTGCATTTTACTGTCCTCATAGGATCATAGAACTCAATGGTGGACAGCCACCTCTAACTTACAAAAGATTTCAGACACTAATCAGCAAAATGGAGCCCCTGGAGGTTCCAGTGGAGACGATTACTTCAGAAGTGACAGAAAAGTGCATGACCCCTCTGTCTGATGACCATGATGAGAAATACGGAGTCCCCTCCCTGGAAGAGCTCGGTAGGTGTAAACAATGCTGTGGGTGGACCTCAGGAGCCAGTCAGTCATGAGTCTCAGAAAATTCTACACTGCTGATTTTGTCAAAGTAGCTTGCATTAAGAGAGAAAGGGGTAATGTGAAAAGAAAAAAAACTAATAGAATAGGTGATAAATCTATACATTTTTTATGTATTCTATAAATATGTGACCCATTGTTATCACATTAAGATGTATATACATCCTAAAGAGTAGAGACTATGTCCTACGTCTGTAAATGCAGGCTTGTCCAGCCTGTCTATTCATTTTTATTGTTTTCATAATTTTTCTGCAAAGTAATTTGTCCTCCCAGTTATTGTGGTTAAATAAGAATTATTTTTGTTTCAGAAGAATAATGTATCTTTTCTTTTCTTTTCTTCTTTTTTCCTTCCTTTATGTTCTTCCTCTCTTCTGTCTTTCCTTCCCCTCCCTCTCTCCTTCCCTCCCCCTTCCTTCCCTCTTTTTTCCCTCCATTTCCCTCCCTCCCTCTCTCTGTCCCTCTTTCCTTCCTTTCCTGTCTCCTCCCCTTTCTCCCTCCCTCCTTTCCTTTCTCCCAGGTTTTGATACTGATGGCCTATCCTCTGCAGTGTGGCCTGGAGGAGAAACTGAAGCACTCACACGTTTGGAAAGGCATTTGGAAAGAAAAGTATGAAATACACCCATGTGCACACTTGTAAATTGGCATTTGGAAGTTAATAAGTAGTTGATCGTTTAAATGCCCTTTATCCCCTCTTTGCTATTTCTCCTTTGGCTGCTACCCTACTGCTCTTCTTTCTGTCTAAGCTGGTGTCCAATAATGTAACTCTGAAGCAAGGGTGGAGTTTTTCCACTGTGTACAGTGGTGCCCTCTCCCTAAGGGATCTGTTCAAGACCTTGTGGGTCCTCAAACTGAAGAGAGTCCTCAACCTTTAGATGTCATGTTTTTCCAGTAGAAACTACTTGTAATAAAGCTTGTAAATTAGGCAAAATGAGAGATTCCTACAATAACCAGTGGTAGGTACAATAATTAGGACAATAAATTGTAATAAAATTTAAAACTCATTATTTCCCACTGAATATTTTCTGGCCACAGCTGGCCCTGAGTAACTGAAGCCTTGGAAAGTGAAAGTGGACAGATAGTGAGGGTCACCTTTCCCTTGGTGCTGACAAGGCAGATTGGTGCCTCTGCCTGAGCTGGGAGCCAGGTCCCTCACTCAGGTGTTTGTGAGCGTGGCTAGAAGAAAAGAAGCCTCAGTTTTTAATCTCTTTTTAAAACTGAAACATGAAGTTTATGGCTGGGATAATAGGTTATTCCCTAAAAACTGGGTAACTTTTTAAAATATACCAATTTTGGATATAGTGATACCTCAGTTGTGGAACTCTGTTCCCAATTCGTGTTTGAACACCAAAAAGTCTGAGAACTGAACATATTTTTTCCCATAAGAAATGATGGAAAACCCACAAATGATGTGATGTGTGACTCACTCTCAGCTCATGCAGGTTTTTCCAGGTTGGATTTTTGGTTCAACTATTGAGCAAAGTTACAAACACCAAGCAGACTTTTTCCAACTTTGCTGTTTGGTAGAAAGTTTGAGCTTGCAGCCATTCAACAAGCAAGGAGTCACTGTACTTTTATTTTTAAAAAAGAAGAAGCAGTCAGTTAGTGTGATCTTCTCTGTTCTCAGGCGTGGGTGGCGAACTTTGAAAGACCTCGGATGAACGCCAACTCCCTGCTCGCGAGCCCCACTGGCCTCAGCCCTTACCTCCGGTTTGGTTGTTTGTCCTGTCGGCTGTTTTACTTCAAGCTAACAGATCTCTACAAAAAGGTATTATTTAAAATTAGAGCTTGTTTTTCAAAATACTCTTTGAAAAACAGCTGATAATAGTTCCTTGCATTTTAATCATAGGTGAAGAAGAACAGTTTTCCTCCCCTTTCTCTGTACGGGCAACTGTTGTGGCGTGAATTTTTCTACACAGCAGCAACAAATAACCCACGCTTTGATAAGATGGAAGGAAACCCCATCTGTGTGCAGATTCCTTGGGATAAGAATCCCGAGGCTTTAGCCAAGTGGGCAGAGGGCCGGACAGGCTTTCCGTGGATTGACGCCATCATGACCCAGCTTCGCCAGGAGGGTTGGATTCACCACCTGGCCAGACACGCGGTTGCCTGCTTCCTGACGCGAGGGGATCTGTGGGTGAGCTGGGAAGAAGGGATGAAGGTAAGTATTCCAGCTAGCGGATCGGGTTGGATTCAGAAGGAATTCATCCTATAGCATATTTTTAAAATCCTAGAAGTTGTCTATTATGTATGTTTGTTCATAGTCTAGTTGTGTAGTGATAAGTGTACAATTGCCACAATACAGGCACATTTTTGGAGAGCAGGATGGTAAAATCATTACTGTAAGTCACTTCAAAGGTTAAATCTACCCAGAAGAGAACTATTAAGTTTTCATATTCTGGTTTTATTGGAAGATATATTTGTAGGTGGTCATTTCTGTCACAGAATAGGTTCATCCAGGAGGTCTTAGAAGTTCACACTTTAAATTCTAAATCGTAAACTACCTCACCTCACTTAGCCATCGCAGCTTCGTAGCCGTGCTTCTGCTGCACAGAGCAAACCCTGCTCAGGGTCATGCTTATGCTAACAGGATTTACACATGTTTTATTTTTTTATTTTTTTATTTTTTTTGCAGTACTGGGGATCGAACTCAGGACTCTGCACTTGCTAGGCAGGTGCTTATTCCACTGAGCTATACCCCCAGCCCCACATGTTTTACCTTGCTGGCTGGTATCATAAATTTTTCCTAGCCAGGTGTGGTGGTGCACGCCTGTAATCCCAGCACTCGGGAGGCTGAGGCAGGAGGATCATTGCAAGTTCAAGACCAGTGTGAGCTACAAAGTAAGCTCAAGGCCAGCCTGAACTGCGTAGAGAGACTCTGTCGCAAAAACCAAAAAAATAAATAAATAAATAAATTTTCCCTATGCAAGGACCATTTCTGCCCCTGGTGTTTTCTGTTGCGTTTTGTTTTTATCGTTCGTATGTCCCTGCCCAGAGTTACATACAAAAGTGATGTGTAGCACATAACTCATAAATTTAGGAAAAATCATGTGACTCTATTTCCTTTTGGATCAAGGGATTTTTAAGATTAAACCATATGAAGAAAGTGCATTTGTATTTGGGTGTGCTCCTTTTATCCAGGCACTATACCAAGTGTTGCATTTTTGTTGGTGATTTTGAGTAGTGTTTTTGCTTTCTTATAAGAGGTTTACTGTGTTTTCTCTGTCTGCTAATACCCTGTCATCCTTCAGTTATCTTTTGCCCTCCCAACACAATAATACTGCAAAGGATAGAAAAGTAAATTCTATTCAGAAAGCCGTAGAACACTTAATAGAATAACTGTGGAACACATCATACACAGGGAAGCTTTGGGATGTTTAATTTTACAGGTCTGTGCTAGATTTTCCTTGCCTGACTTGCTCTGCAGTGACCTCAGAAATGCTTGCTTTGAGAATTGTGTGTGTGTGTGTGTGTGCAAACTAATGGGTCACTGTTACTTCTGAAGGTATTTGAAGAATTACTGCTTGATGCAGATTGGAGCATAAATGCTGGAAGTTGGATGTGGCTATCTTGTAGTTCCTTTTTCCAGCAGTTCTTTCACTGCTATTGCCCTGTTGGTTTTGGTAGAAGAACAGACCCCAATGGAGACTACATCAGGTAAATCAAAGGTGATTACTACTGTGTTTGGAATGGCTAATCCAGGAAGAACTTTTCATGTTTAAGCAAGGTGAAGTGTTCCCGCTTATGATGGGCAACAGAGATGAATGCGGAAACAGCATTTAAATGGTGTTGATTTGACTTTGGTCACTTATAGTTAGTGATCTACTAAAGTTCGCCTGTGGTGCATTTTATTAATAACATTTCTTCCTTTTGCTAAAAGGCGTTATTTGCCTGTCCTACGAGGCTTCCCAGCAAAATACATCTATGATCCCTGGAATGCACCAGAAGGCATCCAAAAAGTAGCCAAGTGTTTGATCGGTGTGAATTACCCCAAGCCGATGGTGAACCATGCTGAGGCCAGCCGCCTGAATATTGAGCGGATGAAGCAGCTCTACCAGCAGCTCTCCCGGTACCGAGGGCTAGGTGAGCCGGTGCTCCTCTGTGCCCCGCAGCAGCTGTCTGTGCCTGTTGTTGGTCTGCACTGTAACCCAACAGGAAACTTTTTCTCCTTTAGGTCTTCTTGCATCAGTGCCTTCCAATCCTAACAGCAATGGAGGCCTAATGGGCTACGCTCCTGGAGAGAGTGTCTCAGGAGGCAGCAGCAGTGGAGGTATGTGGGAAGGACTTTCCTGCACCTCTGAGCGGCAGAGACGCCAGTCATACTGGGCTTTATTTAAAGTTAGTGCAGTGGGGTCTGTGTGCACGTGCTTACCCGTGTGCATGTCTCCCCCTCCCCCCGCCGTTCCCGGGATGGCTCTCAAAAGCTGGAGGCGCCACTGTGTGCAGTACCGTGAACTGCACATGTCGGATTTTCAGGGTGCGCATGATCTCTTACCCTCTGAGGGGCACAGCAGCTCCGAGGCAGTGAGGAAGCTGAGCAGTCTGTGAGGAAGCCAAGGATTCAGCACGTGCGTGCGCTGGGCCTCCGGCCCTTTGCGCCTGAATCCTTCCCGCCCTGTGTGTGTCCTTGACCGGATTTATATTTAGTTGTGCCCTCAAGTCTAGACGTGCCTGATGGCAGTGGTGTCGTCAGTACACATTGGAAACTCAAATCATTTTATCAGTTTTCTAAGGCTCTAGCCATAAACAGTATGAAACTAATTAATTTGATAAAAAGACAGCATCTGAAAAATGCTTTTTAAATCATAGTCTAAATTAATATTAAGACTAAAACCTTTTTTAAAATTGAACCATTTCAAAATTGCGAAATACCCTGCGTCCTTGTGAGAGCTGCCCTTGTTTTACCCTCTCAGGGTTAGTACCTAGAGTAGTAGAGACAGCCAGGTTTTCCTGCCCATCTCGTGTGTGTGTGTATCAGGGGGTACACCTGCCTCATCACAGAAGCCCCTTAGGGTGGGGCAGGAGCCCCACTTTCTTGCTAGGAAGTCGCCAGGAGACTCAAGACCTCCCCCAGGACACTGCGGTCCTAAGTGGGGTGCCGTAGCAGACCCAAGCCGGATGGACTGAAGCAGGTGCTTTCTTTGCTCTGCAGCGGCCACCTGTGTGAGTGCAGTAAGCGTTTCGGTACTGTAACGTTACTTCCCTAGTAGTCAGAGCTGCCGCTGAGGCCACGTGCTTCACAGATACGCTTTCTCAGGTCTCCTGCAGTTTAAGTAAACTGAGAGAGCAAACTTTACAGTTCCTCTGATCAGTTCTGTGCTCAGCCTGCTGTCAGCCTCACATGCCTGCAAGGGTTTGAGTGCTGTGAAGCAGAGGGGACAGCAAGGAGCAGGACAGAGACAGTGGTGGCACATGCTGTCTTGGCTCACACAGATCTATGTCCTCTGTGTGGAGTGACCTTGAGAGGCCAGTCGGGAGCAAGACAGTTGGGATAATTTGACTTGACACATTTGTAAACATAGGGTAATTGTGATGCAGGAGGTTCATAAATCTTGAAGTGATGGTAACCAGGTAAATATTTTCCTGCAGTGCACTTTGGAGCTGGGTTCTGTGCAGCCTACAAAGGACATAGAAGGTGTAAAACCAGCATAGACCTCAGGTTCTAAGTGGGACGTGGAGGGAAAGAAGCAAATGAGAAAGGAAGGATCACTGAGGACTGAGGGAAGGAGAGGGGTTTGCTTGGAAGATCGTGGGCTGGGTAGTGCTGGGGGTCAGGGTCGGAGAGGACACTCTAAACCTGGCAGTGGGAGTGTTTGTGGAGAGTGTGTCCATTGCACGGTGCTGCCTGCCTTCCCCTCAGGTGGCTCTGCTCAGGCAGGACTTGCCTGCCAGTCCTGTGCCAGTGCACAGGGTGCTTTATATGGCATGGCCAGGGAAGGATCTTAGGACCCCTTTTAGTGGGGAGGACAGGGATGGTGGGACATTGCTGTTTGTGCAATACAAGCTGCACCTTTCACCTCTCCTTTTCATATGCAGGAAAGGAATAAGCATATGCAGAGGTCTTAAAGTCCAGTTATTTTTATAATAAAATAGTCTGTTGTAGTTGTGTATTTTATTATTATATGTGCTGCCAAAGCATGCACAGCAGTATGTTTTAGTTTGTGCTTATTTTTAGTTTATTCTTTCTGTTATAAGCTATCTGTTCTTCATGTTACTAGTCAGTCAGCAAGTGCAGATTGGAAACATATGGTGAGGTAGCATTTCACACCCACTGGGGTGACCAGTGCTGCTGACCACCTGGCTTGATGGGTTTTCTGGGACATGGACCTTTCAAGGCTATCACCTGGAGAGGAGCAACAGACTGGGCGGATTGGTCACTCTGTACCCACTGGAACGGCTAACAAAACGAGGACACCAGGCATAGTGACTTACGTAAAAACATGGAACCTTCCTGGGAGGTGGGTGTAAAGTGGTACAGCGGTTTTGAAAAAATAGTGTGGCACTTTCTTAAAAAGCTTATAAACTTGCTGCACAACCCAGAAATTCCCTTCCCAAGTGTCTGCCCAAGAGAAATGAAAACAGTTGTCCACACACAGGCCTATAAAGGCCTGTCTGGAGCAGCTTCTCCTGTCCCAGGCAGAGTGTCAGGGCACTGCGGTATGTGGTCCATGAGCTGCAGCAGGGTGCCAGGACTGCGCGCAGCATTGTGGCAGCAGCATAGTGTAGCCTTATGCTACATGAGGAGACCAACATGCACAGCTGTCTGTGAGACAGCAGCCTAGAGATGGAGCAGACTGGTGCTCACCTTGGCTCAAGGGGAAAAACGGAGTCAGTGGAGGAGGCACCAGGGGTCTCTAGAGTGGTAGGAAATGTTCTGAATCTGGATTATGGTGATGTTCACAGAACTCTGGAAAGTAATTTTTAAAAATCACTGAATTACACACTTAAAATGGTTGAGTTTTATAGTATGTAAATTATACCTTAAAAGCCACTAAAAAAAAAAAAAGACTATCATCAGAGACAAAAAGCTAGTAAAGGAGAATAAATACCACAATCTTAACTAAGAGAGACAGTCACTGTTCAAATTGCAGTGGGGCTGGGTGTGGTGGCACACACCTGAAATCCGAGCACTCAGGCAGGCTGAAGCAGGAGGGGAAGGCAGGTTCAAGACACCTGGGCACCATCAGGACTTATGAAGACCCTCCCTGTCTCAAAAGCAAAAGCAAAGGAAAAAACAACTTTAAAAAGATGAGAGTAGGCCTCTGCAGAGGCCCGGGTCTGTCCCAAACGCTGCAAAGAGAATCTTCTGTGTATTTCATTTCAGAATCTTCTTGTGTAATTTTCTCTTCCACAGTAATTAATACAGGGTTTTATTTAAAATTTCCATTTGGTGCTGTTGATGGTATAACGTGATGAGAGGAAGTGAACAGGCAGACTTTTTGTCCTTATAAAACTGTTACTAAAAACCAAATACCATGGGGTGGGGGGATACTAGGGATTGAGCCCAGGGCCTTGAACATGCTAGACAAGCTCTCTGCCACTGAGATACATCTCTACCACTTTTTAAAATTTTGAGGCAAGTCTTGCTAAATTGCCTGGACTGGCCTTGAACTTGTGATCTTCCTGGCTGAGCCTCCTGAGTAGCTAAGATTACAAGTATGTCACCACAGTCAAGAAAAAAACTTATTTTTACCATGAGTTCCACCATCTATTCTCTTAGCATCCTTTTTTTGTTTGTTTGTTTTGAGGCAAGGTCTTGCTACGTAGTCCAGACTGCTCATGAACTCACTATTAACCTAGGCTGGCCTCAAACTTAGAGAAATCCTCCTGCCTCAGCCTCCTGAGGGCTGGGATTACAGGCAGGTACCACCATGCCTGGCTCTCTCAGCACTTTAGAACTGAACTGCAGTAGTGACCCTGAAGACATGTACGTGTGCGGATGTGGCTTTTGTGACTGTGGTTATGAAGTGAGCTGATGGATCAGCTGAGACACTGTTACTCCTGAGAAGGTGGACTGGCTTACACTTCATGGAGGAGTCACAGGCTGTGGTGGTATTCGTGCATTTTCTGGGAGTTACAGGTCTAAGTGCCTGCCCATTGTGTAGCTCTCTAAAGACATAAAATGCCATTTTAAGAAAACTCCCAGTGTATTTATCAAGCTTGTTAATTTTTCCTCTCCTTTGCAAAGATAATCATTCTCCTGATTTTTAATACTAGTTATGTCTGGTTTTTAACTTTGTAGAAATTGAACCATTTAGTTTCTTTTTAGGTATATGTGCTACTAAAGTGAGCACTGATCCATCCAGTTTCTGTTTCATTTTTTGAGGTTATTTTGTCTTTGAGGTTATTCTCATTTATCTTGGTACTGGAAGAAGGCATAGAATTAACAAGGTAGGGGCCAGGAATATGGCTCAGTGGCGCAGCACCTGCCTGGCAAGCATAAGGCCGTGGGTTTGATTCCAGGCACAAAAAACAAACACACAAAAAAGAATTGACAAGCTTGAGAATATGAAACCAAGGGCCCTAGTTTCTGACTTGTGCCGAGTTTCCAGCGTCCATGCCTCACCTGACCACCTTTCCTCGTGCTTAGCCATTCTCCTTCCCTCTTCTCCTGGCACTCGAGCCCCTTGCAGCAGTCACTCCTGCCCCCAGTGCCTAGTGTAGTCCTCGAGTAGACAAGTGCTTAGCCAATGTGTGATATGGCAGTTGTGGTGCAGCACATGTAACAATGCCAACTGTCCCTAAGTATCAGGTTGGCTGGCATTGGTCTTGGCATATTCATGTGAGTGAAGAAGGTTTGCCTGCTGCCACGGCACTGCTTGGGGGAGCTGGCTGAGGTCAGGAAGCGGAGGTGCAGCCCGTGGCCAGTGCTGGGTGTCTTGGGATGAGAGAGGTGACCACGACATGACGCAGGCTAGGCGCGGTCGAGATGTCACAGGGGGCTCCTTTGGTCATCCGTGGTAGGACACCTTTCTGTGATGCACAGAGCCTTAATGATGTCAGGCTTCTAGCTTCTACCTGTGCATACCTGAAGTCTTCGCTGTCTGTGCAGAAGGGCTTCATGAGCGTAAGATAAAAACAAGGACCTGGTCCTGGGCGGCCTCTGCTGTGACTGTCCGCGGCCAGGTGCTCCCTCCTAGTCTCAGGCCGCGTGAGTGCCCGGCATCCGTCTCTTCTCACGGTGGGCTGGGCACTGTGGTGCTCCCTTCCAGCAGCCCTGCCCCGTCTGAGGGGAGGTGACTGACCCGTCCTTCCGCGGTGAGGGGAGGGGGTCTCAGCGCTGCTGCCCCATTTCCACCTGGTGGTCAGGTGTCCAATCACTGTCACCTAGGTGAGAGGTGGTTCTTAGAAAACGATCCGCACTGACTTAGTTTGAGCTGTCAACATTTCTGCAAGCTGAAATTTAAGTTCCTGATCTGGGCATGTGATTTTTGGCTCGGGGAGAATTGAAGAAAAGCCTATCAATGAATTTGAATACTGAAAATGGGATTGGTCATCTTTATACATCTAAGATCTGACCCAAGTTGCTTTCCTCTTGGAATACTGTAGGTTGCACCCAGGGGAGCAGCGTCTTACACTGCGTGCGTGGAGACGGGCAGCAAGCACAGCTGCTAAAGCCAGGTAAGGCTGAGGCCCTGGCATGTGCTCTCCCACGCGCACTTCCCTGTCCTCAGCGAACCACTTCCTGTGTGCAGGGCGGAGCTCTGGGAGCCCGGTGCCGGGCAGCGGGAAGCGGCCCAGTCAGGAGGAGGATGCGCAGGGCATCGGTCACAAGATCCAGCGGCATAGCAGTAACTGACCGGGTAACCTACGGCTAGTACTGGTGGGGGACAAGCTGCCTTCTTGCAGTAGGAAAGTGTGTGATGAACTCGAATAGCTTCCTGAATGGAGCTCATCTCACCTTTACCACAGTCTTGAGGCATAAGTTCTTAGGGGTTGTCACAAAATCAGTTAATTATGGGACCAGAGGGTGAATTGTTCTGGACAGAGTACTTGTCAGTGATCTTTAAATCTGAAAAGCTTAGAAACAGAATTTTTTCATTTCTTCACTGTATTACTATGAGTTGAAGATACAATAGCCTCTTACTTGAATGCAGTGACCTTGTCCCTTTATGAACTTCCCACCAAATTTTGCCTTTTAAATATATTTTGTTTATCTGTGTGCTGCTTCTAAAATCTAAATTCTTTCCATTTTTCTTTTTCTTTTTTTTTTTTTTTTTTTGTCTTTTTTCAGACAGGGTCTCCCTATGCAGTTGAGGCTAGCCTTAAGCTCACTTTGTGGCCCAGTCTGGTCTCAAACTCCCAACAATCCTCCTGCCTCAGCCTCCTGATTACAGGTGTGCACCACCACACCTGGCTCTCCAGTTAAATTTTTTTAAGTACTGGCTCTTTTTGGAAATATTCAAAAGCCATGCTTGCCTGGGAATGGAACTCATGGCCTCATGCTTACCAGGCAGGAGCTGTGCTGATAAGCTAAATCCCCAGCCCTGCATTCAATTTAATTGGGTTTGGGTTACTATTTTGTGATTTGAATTACAATGAAAAATACTTCTCTGATATATTTGCTGGTTATTAAAGGCTTTTTCTTTCTTCAGTTATCTTAAAGTATTTACATCTTTGTTAATCTTTTTATGCCAACCTAATTGGAATATAAATTTCTCAAAGATCAGTAAATGTTCATCAGATGTTAATTCTCTACACTTACATTTCCTTGTGTTTTTTCCCCCTGAATCACAGAGGACATTCAGAAGGAATACTGTTGCAGCTGAAATTGACAAGAGATCAGTACATTTCAACTAAATTATTTAAAGATATTCTTCATTGATGGAAAGCAGTTACATTTTGAATGCATTATTTCTAATGACATTTCTGTGGTTTGTAACTTTTTAATGAATTTCACATAGGACAAGTGGCAATTTGTATATAAAGAACTTGGTAAAAGAATTTGCTTAATGTAAATATAGCCACAATTAGTATAGACCCATCAATATATTTTTGATAATTTTTCATGTATGGTAAAAATTTAAGTTGCAAACTGATATTCTGATAGAAAACTCAAATGTTTTGAGAGTCAGTGTGGAAAAATAGGAGGTTTTTAGACTTTCTTAAAAGACTTTGTTAAAATTTTAGGACAAAATTTTCTCGACAATACTGTTGGACCTAACTTTGGACTCTTTCATAATGTTTTAGAAATATACATAATCAGAGTTAGTAAGTGTACCCTCAGTTAACATAGACAATGTGCTTTAAAGTTTCATGTACGCCTGAGCAGTGGAAGGACTGCTAAGCCTCCTTGTTTCCATTTTTGTTCATTTACAGCTAATGTGACTTTGTTATTAAAGTATATGCAAATATAGACTCTTGTGTGCTTGGTTGCTTTTTGTTTTCTTTTTTTTTTTTTTCTTGCGGTACTGGAGATTGAACTCAGGGCCTTGTGCATGCTAGGCAAGCACTCTACCACTGAGCTACATCCCCAGCCCTGCTTTTTATTTTTGGGAAGGGCGAGAGTATTGCTATGCAAGATGTGATTACCACTACAGAGCCCCATCACCCTCTGAGTAAAGGAACAGTTACCAAGTATTCAGTAAGGCAGTGTGGAGGACACATGGTCGGCTCTCCTTGAAAGAAGAGCAGTTGTCTGCATCCTGGCTGAACCTGGCCCTGCTTCCATGAGTCTGTATGTGCAGAGCTGGCTGGGACTTTTCCTTCTCCCTTCAGTTGGCTTTAGGCAATGCACATGGGTCCTGCCAGTGCTGATGTGTAGTCTTTGAAGCCAGGAGACAGGGCAGTGTTGTCCCACCCCCATATCTCCCAAGCATGTGTGAGCCATGACAGGAGAAAGAACCCTGGAATCCAGTCTTAAGAGGCTTCCTAGGGCTTAAAAGATTACACGAGAGCTGGTGCACCACCCTGAAACAGACACTACCTCAGTTGTGTTATGCAGATCACTCCTTCTGCAAATCCTTTGCTTATTGCAGAGATTTCAGGCCTCCTACCTAGCCCAGCTCGTGGCACCCATGTACTTCCCGCCAGTCTCACAGTAACTCATCCCTGGGCCCCTCCCCTTGTTGAGAATTAATAAAACCTTGGGTCCAGGCCTTTGTTCCAGATGGCTATCATCCTAGCTGGGCTTAGGACCCCCCTTGGCTCCCCACAACTACAGATATGCTTTAATGCCTTTATCCTCACCATGGGTTGCACTGGTGGAATTAACTCATTAGAATTCCAGTAACTTTTCCATGGCTTACAAATATAAACTTCCCAGGCCACAGTGAAGACTGGGAAGGGCTATCTATAAGACAGTATTTTTCAAAATATCTACAAGAAAGATTGAAAACCAAAAGGATTTTTGTCATACAGTGGAGTTTTTAAATTGGGCTGTATAGAACAAAAGTTAAGAGTGGGGTCAAATGCTTGGCTCTGCTACTTGTTAACTCTGAGGTCTTAAATACCACCTTGTCTTAGTTACTATTCTCATTGCTAAAACAGAAATACCTGACACAAAGTTAAAGGGGGAAAGGTTTATTTTGGCTCACAGTGTATAGAGGTTTCTGTCCACAGATGGCTGGCTCTAAGGCAGAGTGGTACAGCAGAGAAACAGTCCATGGCAAAGCAGGGCAGGCAGAAGGTGGCGAAGCAGCAAGGGATAGCAGCAGCCCTCCTTCTGTCCCTGATATTCCTTCCAGGCCACCCGCCTAGGGTGGAATACTCTTAATGCCAGCATCGCCTTGCCTAGATCCCACCAATTCCAGAAAACCCCACCTGTGACTGCAGGGGACTTTGGAAAGGCATCTACATAGAGCTACAACACACCTTCATCTTCTGTGCCTTTCTTTCATCCATCAACAGGGGTGAGGAGATGTGCTGAAAGCATTGAGCTGCTCCCTGGTTCAGTCCATGTCAGATGCTTGTGTCAGTGCCTGGCATGTGTCTGGTACTGAATGACTGTTAGCTACTGGGCTGCCAGGGTGTGGAGCCCTGGACTGTGCAGTGCACAGCCTCTGTGGCTGTGTGCTGCAGCCCAGGTTAGCTGCCATGAATCCCACTGCAGTTACCACTCCTTTATTCTCTAGTAGGCCAGCTCTTGCCATTCTGAATCCTGACCGTGCCTTTTCATTTTCCTACCTTCAATAGTATTAGACTCATCCAAGAATTGCATTAAAAGCAGTCTGGGCTACAAAGTGAGCTCAAGGCCAGCCTGAACTGCATAATAAGACCCTGTCTCAAAAGGACCACTAGATAAATAAAAGATAACTGCAGATAAATTTGAGTTAAAAATACAGAAATATTTTACATGATAGCATCTTTTTCATAACCATATTTCATACCTCATTCTGTGGACCTAACTTCACTGTATATAACTGAGAAATGGAGAGATGTGGCTTTATCAGCATTTATCATCACCACCCACGAGGAAAGGTTAAGCATGTAAGTGAGCGTTGTAGTAAAAACGCTCAGCATAGGTACATCACACAGAAACATGAGGTGATTCTGTTTTGTACTGCACGCGATTTTTTTCCAGAGCTTTTTCCATTTGGTCTGAGTTGTGGCCAGAATTAATCACTGAAAGGAAAGGGGAGTATCCATCAGTGTACCTGAATACTGCTTATAAACATAATTTTGTTTTTTTAAATACTTATTTACAGTACATGATGATCACATTCATCATGGGAAATTGGTACATGGTGTTTTTCTAAAGCATTTTCAGCCTGGTCTAAATCGTGGTTAAAAGGAATCACTGAATGGGGAGGGAGGTGCCCTCCTTGCACTTTCCATAGGCAGATACACTGCTGAGGACTCGGGCCCCCAGTGAGAATGGCTATTGCTCAGAAATTCTACCAGTGGAACAGGGGTTAAGACCTCTTTATTTGCTCAGCAAGTTATTCTTAAATTCTTATTACTAAAAACTGCGCTAACTCCAGGAAAACAAGCTTTTGAATGAACCTATTTAGAATCCTTGTTTTTCACTTCGTTAAATTAGTAAATTTGCTATGTAAGCCTAATACCATTACTATTTTAATGCAGCTCTTACATACTAGAAAACAGGATTTTCCCAAAATTCACAACACGACTGTAAATTGTTTTGAAAGATAATATGGGTATAGAGGTCTCTTTCCCTCCTTTCTCCGTCTAGTTTTCCCCTGATTTTGTAGTCCTAGAAATGCACTGGCTTACACGTCTGGGATAAGGCCAGGCTTGATGGTGCAAGCCTGTAATCACAACACTTGACAGGCTGCAGGGGATCGAAAGTGCGAGGCCAGCCTGGACGCCACAGTGAGGCTCTATTTCAACACAAAACCTGTAATACGGTAGTCTGTTTACCGCAGTCGCACAGCCGAGTCTGTAGGTGTCTGCGTCGTCACCATGGAGGGGGCCCAAGGCCAGCAGCAACAGCGGCTGCAGTTCTGAGCCCGAGCTTCTGCCCTCTGCTGCCTTTTTCCCTCTGCTGGGGCCCCTTCCTAACCGCGGATGTCACGTTTTGGTTCGTTTGGACCCCAGCCTTGGCAATTCAAGAAAAAGCACGCAACAGACCGGCGAGTAAGTCTAGTATGAGAGGGGCTTGGGGTTCTCCACACGGAAAGGTTCTCCACACGGCCCGCGGAGCTGCGGGTCTCGGGCTTCACCCTGCGCCTGCCTTCGTCTCTCTGTCCGTGCACGCCAGGCGTCGTCCTCGGCAGCGGGAGCGGGGCGCACGCGGCCGGGCCCGGATATCCCGTTCCCGTGAATCTCGCCGCGGGCTCACGCTCGGTGTTCAAGGCCGCGGCCCGTGGCGGGAGAGACGCGAGGCTGCAGCGCGTTGCGCAGCGCCCTCGGTCTGTGGCTGTAGAGGGGCAGGCCGGGCGGGACGCGCTGACCGGGGCCACCGTCACCGACCGCGGGAGGGCAGGGTCGCCTGCGCTCCGGAGACGTTTGGGGTTTAAAACACCCAACGAATTCGCAACGGCTCTGCTTTCACGAGAGCGGTTCCCGTTTGACCTTTCTCTTGCGGGCTAGTGGCGGTCTCTGTGGGCCCCCACATGCCTGGCGTCTCACACGTGGGGCAGGGATGGCGCGGGAGGGTCTGCAGGGGACCACGCACTTCCTGGAGTACCGATTCCCACGCCCCTCAGCTCCCCGCCACGCCCCACAGGCCACGCCCCGCCTCGGGATGTAGCGGTTGTCTTGCGTTTTAATTGGCTGCGCTTGAGGCACGTGGACGTGCCGCAGGCGCAGTAGTTTCCTGAGCGCTGATAGGCTAAGGGTGAAGGGCGGGGCGTCCTGTGGGACCTGCTGTGGGAGGAGTCTCAAGATCCGCACTGGGACCGGAAACGGAACCGAACTGGCACCTGTACCTGTTCCGGGCGAAGCCGCAGGCCTGGAGGCGGGCCGCGTAGGCTCTGGGCTCCCCTCCCCTCCTGGGGGCCTCAAGCTCGCGGGCAAGGCGTTGGGCCGCCAGCGCCTTCTGCACACCGGGCCGTCCTTGTCGGGTGGACGCCGCTCAGTGTGCAGCCCCAGCAGGCGGAGCGGAACAAAAGGAGACCCTGGAATTGGCGCTGGCGCGGGGTCGTGGGCAGCGTGGGGGCCCAGCGCGAACCGAGGCGGACCGCGCTCGCAGCGCTCCGGCTCACCCCTGCCTCGGCTCCGGGAAGCAGGCTCGAGACTGCGGCCGTGCCCCGCTTTCCTGCTCCCCGGCGGAGGGGCGGTGAAGATCCGGCGGCCGCTGGCAGGAGTCGCGCCCCCACACGCCGTTTCCCCAGCGCCCTGCGCCGAGCCCAGCCCAGCGCGTCGGGGGAGTGGGCCGGGCCTCCGCCGTCCGCGCCTGCTCCTGGGGCTGTGCGGCGTGGCCGCGTCCTCCGTGGCCTGCGGCCCGGGCAGGCTGAGGCTGGCAGGGCGCAGCGCGAGGGGAGCCGCGTGGCCGTGGCTGGGGCCGGCGCGAGAAGGGGGTGCCGGGTCGGGAGGGAAGTGGTTGGCGGGAGCGCCGAGCTGCCGGACTGCGGCCTCCGCGGTGCCGAGACGAACAACACGGAACAGCGGGCTGGCCACCCCAGCTAGCCTGGGGAGGCCAGGCCTACTGCCCCCTGCTGCCCCGGGGCTCCCCTGCCTGCGTGCCTGCCTGCCTGCCTTCCTGGGCTAGCTCGGGAGTCCAGCCCACCTACACCCTGCCGACTCAGGCTCTCCTTCCTGCCTATTTGCCTCCTCGGGCTAGCTGAGGAGGCCTTCCCGCCTGAC
>PVLD010012127.1:0-61841 GCA_004027595.1 Dinomys branickii | reverse complement strand
CTAAATTTGCATGTCTGTATATGGGTCCATACATCTACAATTCGAAGATATCAATGGATAAAGCAACAACTACTGTTGAGACCATATCACCTTGTCTATAGATTAGTTGTGATTGTACTATTTTCTATGATAATGGGTGTCTGTTTGTCAATATGTTTTTGTACTTTTATGTTTCTAAAATAAAAAAAAAAAGAAATATACATTAAGATATTTATGGAAGAAATAGTATACATGAAACAAGTGGATAATGGTGTTGGATACAAGGGGATGGTTTATATTATTTCTGCTTCATACAGTTTGTATCTTTTAAACATATGAGGAAAAATTTAGACATGAAAATATACAAAGGAGATTTGCCTCAAAATAATGCAGCTACGAGGTAAAGGAAGTAGAGTAGCTGCGTTTATAGATAAAGTGAGATCTATCACCGTACCCTGTTGGTTGCTGAAGCCTAGAGATAAATAGATGGTTTAACAAACAGTTCATAAACAACAGAAATTTACCTCACTTCTGCAGGCTAAAAAGCCCAAGATCAAGGTGCCGTACATGTGGCATCTGGAAAGGGCCTGCTTCCTTCACAGACACTCGCTCTTCCTCTCAGGATGGAAAGGGCTGGCTAGTCCTCTGCCCTTGAGGTCTTACCAGCTGCTCATAGCCTGTCCCCTAACATCACTGCCCTGGTCTAACATTTCAATACATACAGTGTAAGGGGACCAAAACACTCAGGGCATAGAACCTCTCTACATTTGTATGTGACTGACATCTTACAAAATGAAATTATTTAACTATTACCCTGAGAAACAGTAGAAGTAAACATGTACCTCTGGTGAAACATGTATTTGGAAAATCGTAGTGATTGAAAAGTAATTCACTTGCAAAGGAAAATGACACTCAGAAATGCCGCTGCCACAGACCTCTGGTTTCATGCTGTCTCTGTGTCTCACTGTCACAGCTCCCCTCTGCAGGGCACAACGCAGTGTTGGAGCTCATCTGCCCGCATAGACAAAGCAGGCTGTAGGGCAGTAACAGATGACTCTCCCAAGTCTCAGGGGCGTGACACAAGGTTTATTTCATACTTGAGAGATGTTCATTAGAATCTCTCAGAAACTTGGGGTGATGCAGCACCCCAGTGTCATACTCTGTCTATTGCTGTGCCCATGGAAAGTTCTGGAAGTCCTACTTTGCAAAGAGTACAGTCTGGAAATGAATGTATAATTTTTGCTCATAATTTATGTGCCTGAGTCAATCACGTGGTCCTCTTCAACTACAGGCCTGTAAATACACTATCAGCATATGTCCAGAGGACAGGAGAGCCAGAAGCGTGTGTCCTCAAAGATGGACCATGTTGGTGCCCTCACTTGGTGGAAGAAAGGGAGACAGTAAATCCAAGAAGTTTTTTTTAATTTAAATTTAATAAGGGCCCTAACTTATCCACAAGGCCTCTGCCCTCGTGACTGAGGCCCTGCCTTGAATGCTATCACATTGGCCATTATGTTACGTAATAGAATTTGAGGGACAGTCAGACAACAGCAGAGACACTGCTTCATTAAACAGCTGATTTCAATGGTCCTGGACCATGTAACAAGGGCTTTCTTAAAAAGGTAAGGAAATAAAATGTTTTAGTCCTTTTCTTTATAACCTGAGTGCTTTAGCATATATGCAGCACTCATACGCCAGGTCTGTTCCGGGACAATAAATTCCTAATTCTGAAAATGCTTGTTGGCACAGCCAAGAAACAAAAAAGAAGCGAGAACTTGCAGTACTCGAATTTTATGTGCTTTGGGTATTTTCTGCACCAAAGTTACTTATGAAAAGGGAACAGTTTTGAAAGTTCCTGTTACTGGGGAATTTAAGCCTCTTGAAGTCACCAAGATTCCTGTTCTCCAAATAATTAAAAACTGCTGCTGATTTAAGCCATGACTGGCTAATCTCAGAAATAAGCTGGCCAAGCATATTACAGCTGGATGACTTACTGAACTGGAAAAACCATTAGTTCTTGTCCCTGAACTGTAAAAATGTTATAAATTGATCTCTTTAGAGATCAAAGTTGCTGTATTAATTTTTTTAGTATGTAATAATGACCCAAATCTTACCAGGGATTAATTTTTATTAATATACATTTCATGTGCAGGCTGCTTCTTCATTTTAACCAACAAAGGAAATCACAGAAAACTCAACTGACCAAGAATCTATGCAAAGATCTGTAATGTTATCAACTTCCACCCATCTTTTATGCTAGTAGTTATACTAGCAAACAAAATAATGACTGTATTAGAAACTTCTTCATGGCTAAAACCATGAATTATTTGCTTGGTAATTCTGTCAACTCCTAGAATAATGTGCTGCACTAAGGAAACACCCACAGGCAAATAAAAGTGACACAAATTTCGATTCCATTTCTGTGTGAGAGGTATTTGAATTTTTAGTGGCTCCTTTACTTTCCCCATTACTCAGTGGAGGCCACAAACTAACATAGTGTTCTTACATGTACTATGTTACAAAGTAACATCAGTCTGCATGTTACAAAATAACACAAAGGCACAAACTAACATAGCTTTAGTTCTTTTGAATTTCAAATGCTAACGAAGTAGCATAATTTGTTACAAAGTGGAATTGTTTTTAAAAATAGGAAGTAGTTGTGGACCAAAAAGACCCCATAATTTTTAAAAATCCAATGTATCTGCCATACAAACCATTTATTTTTGTTTTTTGAGTACACATGAAGAGGGGTTAGACTAAGTGAATTGAATAAACACATCTATTAAGATGGTTAGGGAAGTCATTTTAAAATAATAGACACAATTTAACCCTAAACTTCATGAGACTGTATCTGTCTTCCATCAGTTCCTCTGCAGGATCTCCAAAAGTGGACATCATTAACAGGAAGCACAAGGCGCTTCAGTCCATAAATACATCCATAAATAAGTGCCCTCTTACACCTTCTCATCAACGTCAAAAACTTACAAGTTTGGTAAGATTTATCAACAGACAAATCTTTATGCCATTATTTTATTTTTCTCATAAATTTTAAAATGTACTCTGATTTTATTTATTCGAGCTTTTTGGTTTTTTAGCAGTTCTCCCAAAATCTAGCCACTGTGTTACGTCCAGAGATTTAGAGGGATTATCTTGTGAATACAGTATTTACTTTCCTTTGAGAAGTCAAACTCAGCTCCCAACAACCAATGCTAAATTGCAGAACTTTGTAAGAGGAAAATTTGCTGTTGACAAGAGTGTTTCTGCCTGCGCTGTTAGGATGGAGTAAGCAACCAAGTAGTTCTCACAGCAGGGAAAAGTCCTGAACTTCAGATTTTGTTCACAGAGAGGCAGAAATGTTCACCCTCTGAAAAGTAGCTAGTAATAAGGGGGTTCCCGGTAATGGGCGATTGCATGTCTTGCAACAGGGACAGAGCATTGTTCTCTATGGGGATATGCCTGGCCCCAGGTCTGCTCGGTAAAACTGGTCATTGTGTGTTCTGATTATCTGCTTTTATCACTGTCTGGTAAAGGCTTAATTTGCATTGAGGTAAGGACTCATGCAGGAGTTCAAAACCTAGTCCTAGGTTCTGGCCTCACATTCGTGCAGGTGGTCATCAGAGAAAAACACGAGCTGTTTACCAGGAATTCGAAGGAAAGCAGTTGTGGGCTGATCAGGGTTTCTCAGTGTTGGCACTGCTGAGGTCAGTGTCTTGTCCTGTGTAAAGCCCTTGGCAGTGTCCCTGGCTTCTGCTAACTAGATGTCAGTAGCACCCCAGGCATGACCACCAAAATGCCTCCAGTTAATTGTCAACCAGAGTTAAAGTAATAGTAATTAATGTAAGGTTTGGTTAGTTGGTTTAATTTCGTATCTTGCTTTTATTGCTCTACACATCGTCAAATTAGTGGAATCCAAATTAAATAATTTTCTAAAGCATAAGGGAGATTTATCATACTTTGAAAATTTTGCTTAAACTACTGCAATCTGCTTTTGTTACCTTCAAAATTAAAGTCTTTAATATTTGGCATTAGAAAATAACAATAGGCTAAAAACTTTGTATGTACAAACATTACTTTTCCTTAAAAAAAAAAAAACTACTGACCTTCCATTAAGTTTAGTTTTTGATCTGCTAAACTAAAAAAATTCCTAAATATATTTGAAAGCAGTTGTGTTCTAGGGAACGAATAGGCATTAGCCAAATTCATAACATACTGACCTAAAAACGTGAGCATAATTAATTAACTCTTGGAAATAAACTCATGGAGAAAAAACGGGGCGGAGTACGCGGCACGCCGTCACGGGAGGTGGGGCCAGCTACGGGACTGCAGGGTGTGTGCCAAGATCTGCTCTCGGCGCGACCGGAACCTCCCGGCGTCCCCAGCGTCGCAGAACTGGCTGCGCCTCCGGCCTAGATTGACGGCAGTGCGCAGGCGCCGGGGCGCAGATGTCCAGGAGGGGGCGTGTGCGGCTGCCGTCTCTGCGCCTGCGCGGTGTCCGGCTTGGCCGGAGGGCGCCGGCCCGAGTCGACGTCGCGCACTCGGAAGACACCCGCCTGGGTTGCTTTTCATCCCTCAGAGCGGCGTTGCGTCGCGTCCCCCTCAGCACGGCTGTAGGGAGGTAAGAGCCCACTAACCCTCAGGACTGCTGAGCCCACTAACTCCTCAGCCTGCTGCCCTCGCGACGGGCGAGCGGCCGCAGCACCCGACGACCTCAGTGACCCAGTGGCCTGCGCCTGCGACCGCTGCTCACCCAAGCCTTGGGCCCGCTGGGCCTGGCCAGACTGCGGGGGTCGCCTGCGTGGGCCGCCTGCGTGGGCCGCCTGCGTGGGCGGGGCCTGACACTGAGAGGCGGGGCCCGACACTGAGGGGCGGGGTCTGGTGGGCGGGTCCTGGTGGGTGGGGCCCGGTGCTGAGGGGCGGGGTCCGGCGGGCGGGAATCCACTGCCGGGGGCGGGGCCTCGGGGGGCGGGGCGCTGCGGGTGCTCGCTGGGTGCGACCACTCAGGCCCCTTTTGCGCGGAGGCGCTCTTGCCGTCACCTCGCCTCTGCCTCTCTGGGGGCAGGGCCTGGCTGAACCGCCCACGCCGCGGTGAGGACGCGCGCGGGTCCGTGCTTTGGGGTGCGTGTTAGCGTTTGGGGCCGGGCCCCGAGTTTGATGCTACATTACTCTATGTTTAAGATTGATTTGTTGATCTGATTAGGTTCCGTCATTTATTTGTGGGAGCTTGTCTCTTGACAGAGTTCAGTGGTTTGATCCAATAGAACTAATTTCTTTTAACCCCCTCCAGATATTAAATTACATAGTGGTAAAAAACCTGAAAATTATAGTAAGGAGTAAGGAAAAGTACTCGTAATCCCACATGTAATCAACATCCGCTTTTTATTTTTTCTCCCTTTCTTCATTCTTTCCTTTCTTGCTTCCCTGTCATTGTCTCTTGCATCGTCAGACCTTTTTATTTTTTATTTTGAGCGGGGGGTCTAGCTAAGTTGACGGACTGACCTTGACCTTGTGATCCTTCTGCCTCAGCCTACTGACTAGGTGGGGCAGTTTCTTAATTAAATTGATAATGTCCATGCATACAGTTGAATGGCTTGTTTTCCCTATGCTTCTTTTTTTTTTTTTTAGTATAAAAAACAAGCAAACAAAAAATCAAAAAAGCCCCAACAACAAAAAAAGGAAAACACTAACAAAAAGACACAAAGTAGCACAAGAGCAGTACAATCAAAATTGAATTATAGACAAAGCGACAGGGAATTACCAATGGTTGTTGTATTACATATTGATAACTTCAAAGTGTATGCTCCTGAAATCACATATAGACATACAGTCTTGATCGAACAGTCAGTCATGTACTGTTCCTTACCATAAAGTGACACAGGCCAACAGTGGCACCGTATTAGCCATTCCTCGTACTTTGTACATTACACCCATAATACGTGAACAAAACTCTTTTGAAATAGTTAAGACTACGGATAAAGCTAAGTTCCCATTTAATTATTATATTTAATCATAGTGTTACATACTATGATACTTCTAACAGTTCATTTAATGTGACTGAGGATAACCACATTTGAAAATTATTGAGCACAAAAGAACTTTTGTTCCCTAGTGAAGCATATTTACCATTTTGGAAATTAAACCTGGGAAAGTTAAACATGATAAAACCACTAAATATTGTATACATTTTTGTGTGTAAGTATATACTCAATTTTAAAAGAAGGTGCCGATTTTTTTTCTTTTCTTTTTGAGACAGGGTCTCACTATGCAGTTCAGGCTGGCCTTCAGCACACTTTGTAGTCCAAGCTGGTGTCGAACTGAACTTGCAACGATCCTCCTGCCTCAGCCTCCTGAGTGCTGGTATTACAGGTGTGCCCCACTAAACTTTAAAATTAGTTTTTGGTTAGTGTGTTTGTGACACCTAATAATTTCGTTCATCTTGGGGAATTGGTTCACATGCATGCCCCATGATCATTTGCACTCCCACACTCTCTTCTTCCCCTTAAGAGTCTACCCTTGTTTCTTACCATGTCTTTTATTTTGCCCTTCAATTATTTACGTATTGGATCACTCAGAGAAACCATGTAATATTTGATCTTCTGTGTCTAATTTATTTCGCTTAGTATTATGGTCTCAAAATCCATCCATTTTCCTACAAATATAAATATTTAACTAAAAATAACCATATCTAGTAAAACAAAATTTAAGGGTAAGGATGGCATTGTTTTACATTCAGGCACATTGCTTTTACTGTCTGGCCTTACAGGCACCAGCTGACTGCTCCTTCTTGCCCTTCTCTTCATTCTGGGCTGCTGCTGTGCTGATGTTCAAACTGTAAGGAACCCATCTTGCATAGTGGATATGTAATTGGAAAAGCAAAGTCCTAGAGGTTTTGAATGACTCTTGAGAGCTTTCAGGGGTCTTCAGATGACAGTCTGAGAAAGCTGATTTAACATTCTTGAATTAACATGTTGTTACAGTTTTACACTGTTAGAAGCATTGCAGCATTGAAAGTTCTTTGGGATATATTCTGCCTAAATGCTATTTTCTGTAGAGTATGTCATTTTATTTAATTTCACATCATTTATATTTTTATATTTTTTTTTCTTTTTTTTTTTCCCGGGACCGGGGATCGAACTCAGGGCCCTAGTGCTTAGCGGCAAGCACTTAGCCCACTGAGCTGTACCTCCAGCCCCAACTGTACCTCCAGCCCCTATATTTTTATAAACAGTGAACATCACATTACTTTTGGTGCCTGTATAATTTTCTGTCATGTCCCAGTGATATTTAGATATTTTTTCAGCTAATGACTTGACGAAATACTTTTGTATGCATAGTTTCAGGAATTATTTTCTTAAATTCCCAAAAAAGAGAGTTACTAGATCAAATTCTCACTAATTACTGTGATGGTGCATTGGACAGTTTTACATGACCTTACTAGCTGTGTAGATGTTAACAGGTTGTTATTATCTTTTAGTTGTAAGGAGATATACTGTGCTTTAAGAAAAAGAAAAAAGTTCTCTTTCTGTGTACAAAAACACATGCTAATTTTAAAAAGTAAGACAATACAGAGACATGCAAAGTAGCTTTGAGAGGCTTGCATACTCGTGTTCTCAATGTATAACATTATTAACAGTTTATATACTTCCATGTTTTTCCCTGTGCTTTTGCTAACGCTGTTTTAAACAATTTATCTGTAAAAATGTGTTTATACAGTGCTTACAATGTGCTGGGTACTTTTCTGTGGAAGGAGCTGTCAGTCTGGGCAGAGTTTGGTTGCTTTGACTTTGCTTTGCAGTGCTGAGCAGGTGTTTAAAACCTCTGTGCTCCACCACAGCCCCAGTGGTTTGGGACCGTGAATTGTGATCTTCCATGATCCGATGTTCGCCTTTCTGTTCTACTAGGAGCCAGTCTATCATGGCTATGTGTTGCCTGGTTCCAAATCTTTCCTTAGCTCAGCTTCTCTCCTGCTCTCGAGCTCCTCCTACCCAGGCCTCCTAGGCCTCTTCCTCAGGATGTTCCTGAGGTACTTTAAGCTATGGTCCCAAAGTGGAGCCTCGTTCCTCCAGTTCTATCCCAGGGGACACTGCATCCTCCCAGCCACGAGGGAACTCCAGCCCGTGTCACTCCAGAACTCTGTCCTTGCGCTCTCCACTGCTCCGTCTGAGCTCGCTCACCTCCTCTGAGGGTTTACTCAAGAATCTTGCCTGTTACTACCATCTTTTTAGTCATGAAGAGAGTTTTTAAAAACCATTTTTTAGAAGAAAATACAAAGATTTGTTTGGAAATCTGAGAGAACATAAATGGACACGATAGTAAAATTATGTGTGCACTGAATATACTTTCTGAATATACTTTAAAACAGGGTTTATGATTTGCATTTCTTTTGTGTCTACACTGTTTGTGGTAAATTTCTGATGTCACAACCATCTTGGTTTGTTAAAATGAGGAATATATACTCAACCATCTTGGTTTGTGGAAATGAGGACAATTTAAAAAGATTTCTTGTTAAAAGATTTCAATAAATAAGGTTTGCATTGTCGTATCTTTTACAAAATTGTTACATCTTTGGGGGCACTCCATAATGCTTAGTTATGCATAGTATATAAGTGGAAATGCAGCATAAATAGCTGCTATTTAACAAATTCCAACATTTATTTTTTAAAAATTCTCTGGTTTTTGCTGGAGAGAAACTAATTTGAGACCTTTCACTTCCTTGTTTTTAAGTATCTTGTATTCAGAGTTCTTTTACTACATTTTACTACTGTGCTAATTTCCGTTTTGTGGTGCTAAGGATTGAACCTAGGGAGTGCTGAGTTACATACCCAGTGCTTCTCATTTTCGAATTTTGAGACAGTTTCATTGTTGAATTTGTGATCGGCCTGCCTCAGCCTGCTGAGTAGTGCTTTAACAGGTGCGTGTCACCACACTCAGCTGTTATCTTTGTTTTTAACTTGATGTTTATCAAAAACCTGTGCATCATTTAAAGTCAAACTCACCACAGGTGTAGAAGGAAAACAAGGATCCAGCTACCGTCCTTCCCTGATCCCTACCCCAACCCTGCCTTTCTGGCCAGTGCTTCCTGTGAGTCACAGGGCACAGAAAGTGACTGGAGCATTTGTTTCTCAGTTTTCGTGATACCCACCCAGGAGCCCTTCCAGTGCTTAGCAGAGAGGTTAATCTGCTAAAGGAAGCAGCTACCTGGGGCAGGAGGGCTTGACTCTCCCCGCCTCTTACCAAAAAAGGCAGCTAAGAGCCAGTGCCCCTGATGCTCTTCCACCTCTCAAGGTTTTAAACACGCTTAGACGTCACTTCGTGGTGCGCATGAGAGTCAGATTTGCGGCATCAGCTTCTGCCTTCAATGACATACTGCTCCCCTCTCTCCTTCTCTCTGCTCCCCAAATCAGTAACTTCTCCTTTTAGTATCCCCTCATTTTAATTCTGTAAACGCTGTGTATAGGTTTCCTAGAGTTAGTTGTGACCTCAGTTTTCCTCCTATTTCTCTTTTTCCCGTGTCTTCCTGTGTGTACATTCTCTGTATGTGTCATTCACATTCTTTATTCAGTCAAGGCAGTCATATCAGTACCGTTCCTATCAAGATACTTGTGTAATACTTGATTAATATTCATATCAAGGCTCATATGAAAATGATGATATCTCAGGAGGGTCAGATGTATCAGATCATCTGCTTCGCAGCATCTTTCCTCGGATGGTCCGTCACCTGCTTCATCTTTACGGGCTGCATTTCGTGGAGCTGCTGTCCTGAACTGTCCTTGTGCAACTGCTGTGAATCCACTGTAAATCCTGTTGGTGTCTCTCTCACATTGACAGTGTGTTTCTCGGGAAGTGTATTTAAGACACTTCCTGAGAAACTCTGAATGGGAGGCCAAAGTTTTGGGTTCTTTGCATGTCTGAGCATTTTCCATGCAGTGCTCATACTTGACTCATAGCCGAGCTGAGTGTGGAAATCAAGGTTGTAAATCATTTAAATTTTAGAGGAATGATGTACATTTATTATCTGTTTAGGCACAGTGTTCTGTTGAGAAGTCTAATGACAGGATAACCGGTCCCTCAGTTGTGCTCCGTCATTTCTTCCTGAAAGCTTTTGTATTGATTCATTAAGTATACAGTAAGCACAGTTTATGTCCAGGCACTGGTCAAGACATAGGAACACAAGTGAACAAAGGTGCAACATCCTGCTCCCTGTGCGGTGTAGATGATCAGTGCGTGGGAATGCGTGACGCGTAAGCGGTAGGAGCTGCTCACCAGGTCAGTGCTCTGGTGAAAAGGCACGGGGATGCCGTGCTGCTCACAGTGCTGGGGATGAGAAAGGTGGGGGCGCGCGTGGCAGCATTTCTGATCTCCGTCTGTAACCCTGAAGCTGCACAAGGATGTGACTTCCTAAGCCTAAGGGTTTCCACTCATCTACTGAGCCCTAAGTGGGCCTCTACTCTGAGACCATCTCCTTCACCCTGTAGCCCGTTTATGTGGCAGCCCCACCCCTTCTTTCTGGACCTCACATTTGAATAACAAATTTCATGATATCATTGTATCCCCTAATTTTCTAATCACTTCTCTGTATTTTTCATTCCTTTTTCTACTTTGAAGGATATTTTCTCAACCTTTTTTTTATGCTGAGGCTCACTTTTATTTTCTTAATACCTTGATTGCATTTTTAATTTTAGACTACGTCTAGATTTACAGAATTATGGCAAAGATAATGCGGAGTTTCCAAATACCCATATTTGGTTTATTTTTAATATATTACATTGGTGCATTTGTCATGATTAGTGAACCAGTGTCCATTTGTTCTTTTGCCTTTTGCAGTATGGAGGGGTCAAACCCAAGGGCGCTCTACCACTGAACTACACCGCCAGCCCTTTTTATTTTTCTTTTGCGATGAGGTCTCTGCCAGATTGCCCAGTTAGGGACCTGTGAACTTGCCGCCCCAACCTTCCTCAGTGCCTAGATTCCAGGTGTGCACCACCATTACACTAATAGGAACTAAATAAAGTTCATGGTGTAGTTACATTTCCTCAGTTTTTCCCTAACTTGCCCCCTCTGTTTCCAGACGCACATTCTCCTCCAGGATACCACACTGCATCGTGCAGCCATTCCCCTTAGGCGTCTCGTTGGACAGTTTCTCAGGCAGTCCTTGCTCATGATGATTTTGACAGCCCTGATGAGGTATTTTGTAGAATGTCAGTCAGGATTTGTCTCATGGTTAGAGTGAGATGTTTTAGGGAAGGATGACAACAGAGATAAAATAACATTCTCAGCCAGGCATGGTGGCACATGTCTGCCGTCTCAGCACTCTGGGAGCCTGAGGCACAAGGGTTACAAGTTTGAGCACAGTCTGGCCAAGTTAGCAATTTATGGAGAGCTGCTTCAAAATAAACAAAAATAGTCTGGGAATATAGCACAGTGCAAAGGCCCTGGGTTCAATCCTTAGTACTGCAAGTGATGATGATGATGATGATGATAAGTTTAAAATAATAATGAAAATAAATTCTCACGTGACTTCAAGGGTAGATCATGTGAATATAACTTGACACTTTTAATGTTACCTCACTCACCTAGCTATGAGGTAGTGTTTGTCGGGTATGTGGATTGCAAACTTATTTTCATTTTATTCCCCTTCCTGTACTCTTTGGAGAGAAGCCACCATATCAGGACATGCTTCAGGGGTGGAGAATTCTACTTCCTTGATTTTTTTTTGGTACCGGGAGTTGAACTCAGGACCTTGCGCTTGCCAGGCAGGCACTTGTGCTGCTGAACTATATCCCCAGCCTGAGTTCTACTTCTTTGAGAACAGAGAATCTACTTGGGTATGTGTCACTTTTTGGAATGGGAGATTTATGTATTTATGTCCATGTGAACACCTGTCTTTTAGTACTTGGGGCTGTAGTCAAGTACACTGTGTTTGTTATTGCTGCTGTTTCTCAAGTATCCTGGCTTTAGCTGTTGGGAGCTCTTTCACTTGCCTTCTGGGTCCCTGTGACACAATACGTCATCATGGTGGGCAGGGGGTGGGCCCACACTTGACTACTTCCTGGCGGTAGAACTTGGTTTCTGCTTGTATATTCCTACAGAGCCAGAAATCAGTGCTCTCTCTCTCCCTGAGGAGCCTTGGTCCCTTTTGCTGGAGAATGGTGTTAGAAACTAAACCCTGGATGCTGAGACGCCTGCTCCACGGGATGTCACTGCTTCTGGGTTATGTCAGCTGACAGGGGAAGGAGAGCCATGTGTTTGTCTGACCTATGTGTAGATACGTGTTCCTAGGCATATCTGTAAATATGTCTTGTGTGGGCATCAGTATCCATATTAAGCCAGAAATGAGTTTATATTTTTTAATCCCATGCAGGCTACAAGCCTTTTGAGCGGTGCTGCCCACTCCCAGGGTGAGCCCATTACCCACATTTACGCTAAACTCATTTGGTTATCACATACCCCTAATGCTGGTATCACACAGTGAGATCCAGCTGCCTCCCAAAATCCCTACCTCTGAGCGCATGAGTGACTTGTTTACTTTTCTCTCTTGCTGACAAAATACCCAACACCCCAAATTAAGGAAGGAGAGGTTTATTTATCTTACAGTTAGTGGAGGTTTCAGTCCATAATCAGCTGACCTTAAGGCAGGGTTGCATGGCATAGGGGTAACACTTCAATGAGACAGAAGACAGCAAAAGCAGCAAAAGTAAAAAAGGGAACAGTGGAAAGAGCAAGCTTCTTTCCCTCCTTTGTGTGCATCCAAACTACTTGCCCCCGGGTGGGTGTAGCCCTCACACCCATAATCCCAGCATAGAAGCCTGCCCCATGACTGCATGAGGCTTTAGGGGAACATCCAGACACAAACCATACCATTCTGCTCCTGCCGCCCCCAATTCACATACATCCCTTTATGTAAGACATTCTAGTCCACCTCTAAGAGTTGCCAAAGTCCTAACGGTTTCAGCATTGCTGAAGAGTCTTAAGTCCTAAATCTCTGAAATTTAAGGCAAACTCAGCTGTGAGCCCCTGTACAAATCAAAAGTTAAACACTTCAACATTCAGTGGCACAAGATAAACATTACCATTCCAAAAGGTACAAATGAGAATAGAAAGCATTGAGACCAAAGCAAGTTCAGCATCCAGCAGGGCAAACATAAGTCCTATAGTTCTATGTCCAGCATCTGAAGCAACCTGTGGCACACTAAGCTCCAAAGAGCTTGCGTGACTCCAACCCTATGGCAGTTCTGGTGGTTACAGCTCCCAGGGCTTCTCTCTTAAGCCTGCTTTGCTCCCTCCTTGCAGCTTTCCTCAGACAATCCACATTCCTGGCTTTTCCAAACTTCTGAGGTCTCCACTGCATTTTAGGTTTCTCACTCAGCTTCACACACTGCCCTCTTGGGCACACTGCCTGGTCTCCCAGACCTCTTGAAATCTAGGTGGAAGACTTCTTAACCTCAGAACTCTTGCATTCTGTATGCACCTAAAACCAGTGCCATGTGGATGATGCCAGGGTCTGCTGCCAGCTGGAGCAGTAAGCAGGCTTTCCTTTCTCTTGGCCAGAGGGGTCAAGTGCCTGCATTGTTGGGTCCTCTGAATCCAGTTCAGAGGAACAGCTTCTCTATGACAGACACTCTGGGGTATGACACTCTGTAGCTTTCTCCTCAAAGCATAGCCTTTCACTTTTGCAGGTTTCTGTCTGCAAAGGGTAGAGACATGCTGCTCCTAGTGATGCCCTCAGGCCACCTTTTCTACTTTCCTGTTCCTCCTCAGCAATCAAGATCTCCTCAGCTCTATCTTTGCAGTCCACTTTACTGGAGTTTTCTTTCTGGCCAAACTCACATTTTAAATCATCCTGCTGGGCTCTTCGCTCATGATTCTCAACATAAATCTGGATAAAAGCCACCCCCCCAACAATATCCATGCCACCACCTCAACATGGCATGCCCCTACCTTGAAATTTCTTCTGCCAGATTATTAGTCCACCGCCCTTAATCTCAGTCTTAGGCAAAGTCTGTGAACACAAGCAAAATGCAAACAAACTTTCTGTCAAGCCACAACACATATTGTGTGAAGTCTAGCACCCAATGCAGTCCTTCCCAGCAGAAACCTCGTGAGCCTGGTCTTTACTGGCAGCCTTTTGGTCTTCTGAGCTTTGACCAGAATCGCCTGTACAGAGCAGCTGAAGGTATTCGGCTCTACTTTTTCAGGCAACATCTGTAAACCTTTCCAAACTCTTCCCACAAACCATTCCCAAAGGCTCTTGAACCACATGGTTAAGTACAGTCCCAGCAATGATGCCACTTTTCTGGTACCAAATTCTGTCTCGGTTACTTTTCTCTCATTGCTGAGACAAAATAGCTGACACCTTGAATTGAGGAAGGAAAGGTTTAAAGCTCATTTTGTGGAGGTTTCAGTCCATGCTCAGCTGGCTCCAAGGCAGGGTTGCATGGCACAGGGGCAATACTTCATTGACACAGAAGATAACAAAAGGGGGAACAGTGGAAAGAGCAAGCCTCTTTCCGTCCCTTACATTGTATGCAAACTACCAGCCCCAAGGCAGGTGCAGCACTCACACCCATAATTCCAACATTGGACCATGAATCAATCATAAACTCTAGAAGTCTATCCCATGACTGTTTGAGGCTTTGGGGGAACATCCAGACACAAACTGTAACAATCAGGCTTTGAAAGAACATCTACATGTGAGCCATAACGCAGGGCCTCACTTAGTCACTGAGGGCTGGGCTGGCTCAGACCTGCAGCCCTCCAGCATCAGCTTCCCGGAGTGCTGGCGTTGTGGGCATGCCCCACTGTGCCACGTCATACAGAATAGTTCTGCTGCATTGCAGCATTTACTGCATTTATTTAGCCTAGCCCAGCTGTAAGCCACTAATCATACAAGTGTCTCTACTATCTCTGTGATTTCTGAGTTTCTGTTTTTGTTTTCATTTATTTTGGAGAAAGGTCTTCTATATAGTCCAAGCTGCCATTGAACTACACCTCAGCCTACTAAGTGGTGAGATTACATGTGCATGCCACCATGCCTACTTAACTATCTCTATAGTTTTACCTTTTCCAGAGTGTTATATAATCAGAATCATATTGTATGTAAGTTCTATCTCTTAGCAGCATGCATGTGAATTCATCTGTCTTTCAGTGGCTAGATAGCATATTTCTTATCACTGAGTGACACTCCATTGTACGGATGCACCATGATTTGTTTAGCCATATTTGTACCAAAGAACATTTTGCTTGCTTACATCTTTAGGCAGTTGTTTGGTTTTTTGTTTTGGCAGTTGTTTATAATGCTGTTTATATGCATTTTATGTTTAAGTCTCTTAGGCATTTTGGAGAAAGGTCTGATGTGTAAGGTGTACGGTCTGTATTGAGGTTTTCATTTTTGCACAAAGATGCCAGATTTTTTCAGCACCTCTTGTTGAAGAGACCACTCTTTCTTCATTAAAATGCCTTAGCATCTTTGGGAAAGAGAAGTGAAACTTATTTGCGTAGATCTGCTTCTGGAGTCTTGCTTCACTGTTCATTTCTTTTTTCTCTGAGAATATTCTTCGAAGTTTTCTTCTGCTTCCTACAGTGTCTCTGCAAGACCTTCCTTTTATTTGCCCTGATGTCTGTTTTATTCACTCTTTGCTATGCGTGCAATGGCCACAATTCAGTGGAAATGAAGCACAGAGTGCTCCTGATTGAGGGTGCCATACCTTGCTGCCCCGAGGACCCCTCATGTGTGCTCGTTGGTGCAAGTTCGCTGCCTGCACTGTCACAGCTCCTTTTGAAATGCCCTTTTCTCATTTCCTGCTCTTTGTATGGGGCTCAGTAGCTTCACTATAGTGCCTCTCTATGTGCGTTTCTTTCTTTTGTTTTACTGTTTGGTACAATGTGTCCGCTGTGTTGACCTTTTCATCGGTTTTGGAAAATGCTGTATGATCTTTCAGATAAAGTTTTTCCCTGTGGGGCTCCATTCTCATTCTGTTGCCTGTATCTCTTAAATTTTTGGATTTGTCTCTTCACTTTTGGAAATTTCTCCAGTAGGTCTCCCAGTTGGTTCAGTGCTCTCTTAAGCTCTGTCTAGTCTCTTTAACCCGTAAAGTCTCTCTTCCACCCTAGGTGTCTCCCGTAGGCAAAATGAAGAACAGTGCTGGGGAGTTTCCCCACCTTCGGGATTATTATAACCAGTTATTTTCTTTTCAGCTCACTTAACTTGTCTGTCTGTGCTTGAGTTTTCTGCAGGCGTGCAATTAGTTCTGCAGGTTTGACTGGACTCAGAACCGCGTGTAGGTAGGAGTATTTTCTGTGATGTGTTCTTACAGTTGTTTATGCTAAACCGGCAGCAACTCAGTGTGCTGATCTGTCCCCAGCGCTGTGAGTGCAGCTGTCAGCCTTCTTTTCTAACAGCTGTAACGTTCGCCGGTGGCCTGTGTTACTCCATTCATTGCACTGGGGACCATGAAGAAACAATTTTTAAAATTTTAGCATCCTTCTGCCGTTGTTTAGGGGACTTCTTATTCATTCTGGGCAATGTAGCAAGACCATGTCTCAAAAAATGGAGGGAGGGAGGACAACAACTATTTTATTACCCTAAAGTATGTTTTGTAGAGAGAGGGCCCCATAATTTATTACTTTTCAGAGCAATAGGTTGGTACCCTAGCAATCTTCTAATCAATAGTGTTGTTGTTGTTGCTTTTAAAAAAAATTTTAGTGTCTTTATGATCTCTTGGGTCTTTTAAAAATCTGTTTGATTTATTTTCAGGGTTTTTTGTTTTGTTGTTTTTGCTTTTTGGTACCGGGAATTGTATTTTCAGGGTTTTGTTGTCTTCATTAGTTCGATGTTCAGTTGTCCTGTTGAGGCCAGTGAGAGTCCATTCAGCCTGGCCGCTTGGTCTTTTTGATTTACCCCATTCATCACTGCGAGATATGTACAGAGTGTCTCAGGCAAAACATTCATGCACTTTATTCGGTTTTTCATAAAACTTAACTTGTAGCTTTCTATGTAGTATTGTTATTTACATGCATTATGTTTTATATTATTTGACATAGCTATAAGTATTTTTAGCTTTTCACTGTGAATTCTTTGATTCATGAATTATTTAGATAAGTGCTTTGAAATTTATAATGGCTTACGCATGGAAATGTTATTAGAGTTTTCCATAAATAGAGTTTCTCTGCCTAAGTTGTAGACTTCTCAAAGTGTTGTTAAGTATAATTTTTGTTTCTATTTCCTATGTTTGCTAGCATGGGCTAGAGGACATAACATTTATATCGTAGAGAATTAAGCAAAATATACTTTTTGTTTTGCAGACATACAAGAATTGAATTCCAAGTAAGTCTAGACGTAGGATGGACAGTTATTTTAAAGCGGCTGTCAGGGACTTGGACAAACTCCTTGATGACTTTGAACAGAACCCAGGTTTGTTGGTTTTCCACTCTTTTTCTCTACTAGAATTTTTAAGTATCTGTAATTCACTTAGCTCAGGGATAGAGTGCTCTTAGCAAAACGTGATTTCTGTTTTGGTCACATGTTGTTATGTAGTGTACTGGCTTGTTCTCACACAGAATGGAGCCTATAGCCAGCAACAGAAGTCAGGGAAGTAGAAGTTGCTTTGCAGATACAAGTTTATCTGTAGCAAGGACCCCCAGGCCGACACACGAGCAAGCTAGAAGCAGCCTTAAAGCACAGCGCGGCTTGGCTTTGATCCATGACACTGTCCTCCGGGTAAAGACAAGGGGACGGGAGCAGGGCAGAGACTGCCAGCCCCTCCTTAGGCTGCGTTTCTAGTGCGGCCCGGTCATAGGTGGGGCTCCATCACTTTATGACGTTCATATTCAAGAGTAAACAGCAGAAAACAGAACTTTCAAGCCGGGGGGGCGGCAAAGAAAGTTTGAGTGCAGCAGTCTGATAAAACATGTCATCTTGATGATCTTTATTGGATTTGAGCCTCCTGAATAACTGCGTGTCTCTGTTTTCAATTAGATGAACAGGACTGTCTCCAAGGTGTTCAAAATGCGTATGATTCTAACAGGTTTTCAGTTTCTTCAGAGCTGACCCCTTCACGGCCACCTCCCCTGTTACCGAAAGACCGGCAGTGTGCTCATAATTATGCCTCCTCAGAAACACGCTATGAAGCAAATGAGATTTCCCTCAGTGAGAAAGCACTAGAGGGGCTAACTTCTCTGCAAAATGAGAAAAACTTAACAGGACTGGATCTCCTTTCTTCTGTGGATGGTGGTACTTCAGATGACATCCAGCCCGAGTATATGCGATGTAGTAAGCCAGTCTGTGACCTGATAAGTGACACAGGTAACTTAGTTCATCCAACCAATAGTGAAGAAGATATTAAACAATTACTGCCAGATGACTTCACGCCTAGTGTAGATTCTTTGGCTACGTTGGATTCCTCTGCAGTTTCGGATACTGTCTCTATCCCATCAGCAGATCATGGGAATGATCCAATCACAGAAGAACAGAGTGATGTCAACTTTGAATTAGAGAATAGAGAAACTGCTGGTACCAAAGAATTGGTTATAAAAGTAGATACATTACTTTCACACTCTTATAAACACAATGGAACAGAAAATTTAAAGGATGAAAAGATCTCTAATCAGTTAGACCCAGTTGTTGACTCTAATAAAACTTCTGTTTTGACTCAGCAGAGTTCTAGAATTTGTGATACCAAAGATCACCTACAACACAAGAGCCTGCCTTGTGAATTAGTAGAAGATGGTGGCTGTTTGGTGAAACCAGAAGTAGATTTGGTGAAAGAGGAAGTAGGCATGACAGTTGGAACTGCCACTGAATGTTTAAAAGAAGGAGGCAACACAAGTGCTTTGCCTTGCAAAAGTCTTCCAAAAAGTAAAAGTTTGTGCCTAAGTGACTCAAACTCAAGAGGTGAAAATTTCAAATTACCTGACTGTTCCTATCAGGAAAATAGAACTGCTGTGAAAGAAGACTCGAGAAACTTAGACCTTAAAGCTAATAAGGATGCAATCCATAGTTCCCTGTCAGCTCTACATGTTTCCAGTGAAGATGCACCCTCCTCTTTGTCCTGTCTTCCAGTACCTGGCTCTTTGTGCAGCTCATTCATTGAAAGTAAAGCACATGGTGATTGTCTACCTCAGCAGGAACCCAAGGATCATATACAAGATACGGGGATGGTACATGAAGAAACACGAAAGAGTGTCATTCTAGACAAGGAGCCATTCAGGCAGACTGACCTTATGAAAGAGGAAAAATGTAAAGATACACTTCTTCAGCCAGTACATGAAGAGAGGGAAGGAGAGGTAGAACCTGAGCAGATGGAAATCAGAGCTGAGGCTTTGAGTGCCCCTGGTGCCAACAGCCTGTCCGCAGCTGCAGAGCCTCAGCTAGAACTCTTGGAGGCCGATGCCCCAGGCTGTCTTGCTGCTTGTGCTGATCTCACTTTCTCAGGCAGTGACGTGGATGGGCATGACTTAGACTACTTCAATATTGATGAAGGGATGAAGAGTAGCACACTTATTAGTGACGCTGAGCTTGATGCCTTCTTGACAGAGCAGTACCTTCAGACCTCTAACGTAACAGCTTTTAAAGAAAATGTAAATGACTCAAAATCTCAGATGAATCCCATGGACCTGAAAGGCCTAGGTGATGGAAATGTCGGTGATACTTATTTCAGTGCTGAAGCAGGAGCCACTGGGGGTAGTGATGGTATGAATATGATTTGTGAAACAGCTGATAAACAAAATACAGTAGAAATGGCCCTTTCTGTACAAGAAAGAAGCGAAATTCCCACTGAACAAGGGTTCCTTACCAGCAAGTCTGAGATGACAAATGAGCTATCAGTATCTGATATTAGCAGCCAGTCTGTGCACGTGGGAGGGGCTAGACCTAAGCAGTTCACTAGCCTTGTGCCACGAGCACGGGTTTCAAAGGAACTGAGTAAGCCAGATGCTCTGGCCGTGCGAGAAGGTGAGCCCAGCCTAGCAAACACAAGTGCTCCAAGCCCACATCCTGCCGACTCTGCAGGGGATGCCCAGGCCAGCTTCGACTCTAACTACATTGATATAGAAAGCAACTTTGAAAGTGGGTCCAGTTTTGTAACTGCAAGTGAAGATTCTCTGCCTGACAACACTTGCAAAGAAGGCTTGGTTTTGGGCCAGAAACAACCTGTTTGGGTTCCTGATTCAGAAGCTCCCAACTGTATGAATTGCCAGGTCAAATTTACTTTTACAAAACGACGACACCACTGCCGAGCATGTGGGAAAGTGAGTTATAAAAGTCTTCATCTTTTATTCTTCCTAGTGCTAGGGGTGAGACCTAGGGCCTCCCACATAGTAGACAAATGCTGTGCCACTGGGGTACATCCTCAGCCCAGCTCTTTTATTGTTTGAGGCATTTTAAATGAAATCTAATGACAGGAAAGGCTGATGAACAGAAGATGACGTGGTTGTGTTTAAAATCATTGCTTTTCACCTCATAGTCATCATGGAAATCAATACTACTATTTCACAGATAATCTGATAGTCGAGTAAATATCATATTATCATGGGTATTTGTTACATGTTGGGAAATGAGGAACACTTACTATAAAGTTTTATGAAATCTAGAATGCCATCCTTAAATCTCCTGTGTTGACATGGCAGATATGAACACAGATCCTCTTTGTCCTTAAAGACCTCACTTAGGCACAGGCTGCAGCTGGCACTGTGGTCACTTGCCCCTGGAGAGCCTGAGCAGCAGCTTGGCCTACATGGGTTCAGGCACGGAAACCAGCTTCACTGTGTCCGACTGCATTATAACAGTTGACAGAGGCAGAGGTTGTTTGTAAACTCAGGAATAGGGATGCACCTTTTTATTTAGCGTTTCTCACAGGTATGTTGGTTAAGATCATCCTCATCTTTAGCAAAATAATACTCAAAGGTTTTAAATAAAGAATTACAGAAAACTTTAAAATATTAAACTTACACACTGGAAGTTTCATTCTTTTTAATGGACAAAACTGAATTAAAGGAATTGTTATCAGAGATATGGTTATAAATCACAGAATTATATTTAAATGAAAAACCCCTTAAAGAATTTTACTTACAGTGCTCATTAGGAAAATACAGCGGTACCTTGGCTCATAAACTTAATTTGTATCATGATTTTTAAAAAGATGGCCACATTTGCACAGGAAAGATAGCTGCGGTTATGTTTATCACCCAGTGTAGAGTTTGCATACAGAAACAATTTTGCCAGACACTTCTGTTTGCAAACCAAATTGTTTACAAACAAAAGTGTACATCCACCGAGGTACCACTGTAAATCATAAAGAAAAGGTCCTTGGTTAACGAGGTTTGGGGTCTTTAATATTGTTTCAAGTAGTGTGCTTGAAACAAACACAAATGGGGTGTTTCATTCTTTATAGGTATTTTGTGGTGTGTGTTGTAACAGGAAGTGTAAGTTGCCGTATCTAGAAAAGGAAGCAAGAGTGTGTATTATCTGCTACGAGACTATTAACAAAGGTGAGTGTTCACTTGACCTATTTTCGTCCAGTAATTGAATATGTCTTGCAAACGACTGGATTGTGACGAAGATGAACTTCTCTATTTCCTCAAGGCAAGGACCTAGTGTTGACTTATCTGGCTTAGGTGGGACTCCCAAGGCTTGGTTTCTCTTCTTTTTGTTCCACTCTCACAATTAACACTACCAGTCTGCAGAGGAAGCATTCAGTTTCTGGAGTGGCAGTTCATTACCTTTTAACAGGTACCGAGTCCTTCCTGCTGCATCTCGTCTGCCTACTTGTTTCTGTCGTCACTGTCGTCATCATCATCATGAGCTAAACGTGTCCAAAGTACCTGCCAGCAAACAATGCTCAGGGTGGTACATTAACGGCCCGAGGAAGGTGATAGTTCCACCTTTGGAAATAACCTAGACTGAGAGGTCAGGCTGCAGTTATCTGATTCAGTAAGCTCTTGGGACCGCCTTGTTGCACATGTCTGTCTCCTGTGTCCCTCCTCACTATTAGTGTCCTGTGTTGCTTCCCATCCTGTCCCTGGCCCCTAGCTAGCTTCCGTTGTCAGCCGTAGTCCTGGGCTCTCTGCGTTCTCACAGGGTGTGGGTGTGTGTGTGGTGGTACGGTTTCCCCCTAAATACGTTCTTTTAAGTACTCTTTGCATTTTCAAAGATTGACAGTTAATTCCCAGAAAGCATTTTGTGGGCTTTTTCTTTTTTAGCCAGAACCATGCATTATTAGCTGAGGCACTTTTTTCCTGCGAGTCAGCACAACGCATACGTGGCAGTAATCTGTTTTTCTCTTTTGAATGAAGATACATTTTTTTCATTAATCCTCTAAAAATGCCTAAGGTGAGTCTGTTAGCCCCAGGGAAGCAGTTTTCCTCGCTGGTGTTGATGCGTGCTCCAGAAGGTAACGGAGTGTGAATCTTTCTATAAGTTTCACCAGCAGTGTCCAGAAAACAGGTTAGGTTAAGTGCATCGCAGTGTTCTGTTTGTTCTTGTGCTGGTTCAGTAGCCTCAAAAGTGACTGCTGTTGCACTGTTTGCCGTGGTAATCTGCGTAAATTCAGACATTTTAGAGCAAGTGCCCAGATAATTATCTCCCCCACTTAAAAAAAATGAAGATAGAGATTTCATGTATTACTTGAGTTGACAGGTCAGATTTTTGGATGAGCATTAAGACATTCTGACTGTAAGGTCCAAGAGGGGAGAGGATGCAGTCATTAAAGAGGTTCAGGATATGTTCTCAAACTTTAAGGACATTGTGGAACGAGATTATTTAGTTACAGCATTTGTTCTTTATTCTATTTCAGTACAGGATAAAGTTTCACTTACGAGACTGTAATTAATTCATATTGGCTGAAAATGGAAGAAGTGACCAAATAGTGTTGTCTGATGAGGAAGATGATTCAAGGGGTGTGAGACACAGTTAGTGAAGGGATGGAAGGAAAGATTGCATAAGGTGTGGATCACAAGAGAGTGTGCTGAGATCACGTGACTTTAAAGGAACCGTGCATGTGAATATCAGTAGGTAGATTTGGGGTGAGTTGGAAATGCTTTTGACCCCTGGAGCAAAGGACGTTTGGACTCCTTTGGTCAATGGAGCCCTTCCCAAGGCGTGCTGTGACTGACTCGAGCTGCAGCAGCACTGACAGCAGGTGGGTTGGGAGAGTGTAGCAGAGAGCTCCCCAGCTGAGTGGCTGCCTGTTCCTGTTGGGCTGCGAAAGGGAGAGGCTCTCAGATAGTGCTGCTGCCCTTGAGTGAAGCTTAAACTGCAGGAGGGCTCGTGACAGGCACATGGCAGGAAGGCAGCCAGCGCAGGGCTCCACTGGAAGTGTGAAGGCAGAGAACAGCTGTGCACCCAGCTCTTGGAGGAGTGCCCTCCAGCTGGGCAGCGGGCACTCAAGTGGTGGTCTGCGTGCTGTTCACTGGGCCCTAGCGAGCAGATCGGATGGTGATCGGAAAGGAGCCAGAGGCAGGAATGCAGATTATGTTGGTCTTGTGGACCATTTTAACAGCTTGACTTGCATTCCCCTTAGGAAACCCTTCAAGAATTTGCTTCTCTTTTTTCCAGAGCTGGTGCTCCTGCATACTACACCAGTGCCCTACCTCTGAGCCGCATTCTCAGCCCTGTGAAAGTACTGTAAACTAAGTAGCCACAAGACACTGATTTGTGTCTGAAAGAATCCCCCTGGCACTGTGCGGGAAACAGGCCTTCAGGGTCCGCAGCAGAAGCAGTCGCACCAAACAGTGTCCTGTTCTGTAGTGGTCTGGAGCATGCGCGAGCGTGCTGTAGAAATGACTTGGCAGTGGCTGTCAAAACCCAGTGCTGCCAGCTGCTGTCCAGAGCAGTGCTAGTTGTTCAGTGTCTGTGCCAGGTGCTGCTTCTGGTTCCTTTCTTTGTACAACTTAAGAGATGGAGTGTTTGTAACAGTTTACTTTGAAGTTCAAAATACTGTGAGATTCTGACACTGTTGTTCCCCGTCTAGCTCAGGCCTTTGAAAGAATGATGAGTCCCACTGGCTCGGGTCCTCAGGCTCATCACCCTGCTGACAGTGCCACTACCCCACCCCTTCAGGAGACCCAGTCGACCAGTGTGCCTTCACCTACAGCTTTACCCACCTCAGCACTGAAACAGCCAAGCGTTGAAGGTAATGGGAAGCAGATAACGCACGCATGCAGAAATTATCTGGTGTTGCCAGGGACCAGGCAGGACAAAGAAAGCAGACTAAGTCATAGAGGGAAGTGGTGCATGTGTATGTCAGAGGCAGGAGGAGCGAAGAGCATGCCCAGGTGTGTGTGTGTGAGTGACACAGCAGCAGCCCCACCCCGGGGTGGGTGACGGGAGTGAGAGCAGGATTCCTGAGCTTGGACCCGGTGCTCTGGAGATGCTTGACCCTCAGGCCAGGAGGCAAGGGCTGGGGTGTCTTAAGGCTGAAGCTGGCACCAGTGCTGGGACCATGCAGAGGCTCAGGATGAAGGCGGGAGGGTGTCGTGGTCGATGCGAGGTGTATGTCCTGCAGTGCCTGCTGCAGAGTGCTGGCAGACTTGGGCCTAATGGCGGCCGACCAGCAGGCTGCGTACAGAGAGCTGCCCTCCAGACTCAGTCCATCCCCCAGAAGCAGCGTGTGAAAGGTGCTCAGGGGCTTAGAGAGGCAGGAAATTAGCTAATAACCTGCGTACCTCCTGGAAAACTTGTTCTTGTTTTTGGGTTGGGTTTTTTGTTGTTAATGTCTTTTTAAGGCAGGGTCTTGCTATGCAGTTCAGTCTTGGCCTTGAGCTCACTTTGTAGCCCAGGATGGTCTTGAACTTGCAACGATCCTCCTGCCTCAGCATCCTGAGTATTGGGATTACAGGCATGTGCCACCACACATGGCTGAAAATTTGTTTAATTTATTTAATTTTAATTTATTTTCCCACAGTAGTAAGATGTGTTTTAAATCTAAATACGTTTAAATCTTTGATTTATATGATAGGTTTTTTTTAAACAACTCCTACTCATTTAGAACCTTGAGTAAAGCCCATTTAGACGTCATCTGGGGACTGAAGATTGTAATGTGCTAGAAAATAATGGTAAATGTCACTTAAGAGTATGGTCTCCACGTACATCGATTTACCTATAAAAGCCTTGAGTTTATCCTTCTTTATAGCTGAGTAGTACTCCATTGTATAAAAATACCACTTTTGTTATCCATTCCTCAGCTGATTGACATTGGTGTTGTTTCCAAGATTTAGCTATTGCAAATTGTGCTGCTATAAACATGGGTGCACATTGTATTGTCTCCCTAGTGTAAGAAACTAAAAGAGTAAATAAAATCTGAAAGGTACAATAGATACTGTGAAAGGGAAAGAAACTGCTCAAAGGAAAGAACAACTGGGATGAAGAAAGGGAAAAAGAAGGGGAAATACATATGTATACACACATACACACAAACTCAGGATAGCTAAGGTACTTGTACTACTCATTTCTATTGATTTATTGAAAGGAACACTTAATGCTTAATGTTTTTTTTAATCAGTCTTGCATGCCTATATCTGGTAATCTTAACTACTATGAAGATAACAGTATGCAATAAAAACGTCAGCTACAGTCAGATTTGGGTCTCTGGCAATTATGTTGGACTTTATCACTCAGTAACTTTTTTATTGTAACTGAAATAAGGAATTCAACATATATAGTTGTGTATTATAGTTGTAAAGGTGAATAAATTGCATCTAAAAAAATGTGTCTACAACCTAAATTAATTTATTAAGATGTTACAAATACAAGAAAGATATATTATTTAATATGTATGAAGTTTTGCAGGCACATAAAAGAAAATGTATTTTGCTTCTCTGTTCAATAAATCTCCTCTTGAATGTATCAGTGATCCTGTTCCCTTTTTCAGTCCTTCTCTCCTTCTCTGTTTTTCTTTGTCATCTGCTGTGTTCTGATCTCTGTTTTTCAACACTTAGTTCCTTAGTCCCTGCATTTTACTCAGTCCCCAGTCCTTGGTCCTGACTCAGCCTCCATGATGGGCTTGGCATCTTCCCTGCCTTTCCAGGTGTAGTGTCCTTGCACTTGTGTTGGAGGGTGGGATCCCAGGCCACACCTGGCCATCATGCTTCCCGTTTGTGCAGTTCATAGGAAAGGTCTCTACTTAGTAGGACAGATCCCGAAAAGCCTTTTCTCTAGGCCTTAGCAGTATGAGAATGCAGGCCCTCTCTGGTGGATAGCCAGACACTCTTGAAAACATTTCCTGGCCATTCAACACCACATCGTTGTGGTGTGCCAGACTGAAATGATTTACTGTCCCCCAATTCTAGGACCAGGCTCCAGAGAACAGAAGAGAGTGTGGTTTGCAGATGGCATCCTGCCTAATGGTGAAGTTGCAGATACAACAAAACTGGCATGTGGAAATAAACGATGCTGTGAAGACTGCAGTCCACCCTTTCCGGATATGCCCATGGTAGGGAACAGAGGTCACTCATCAGTGAGATAAAAATCGCAGTGTAGATGATTCCTCATGTGACTATTAGTGTGCCTGACTTTTGGGTACTGTGGGTCTCCTGATGGAAGAAACATACAGGCATACCTTGCATTGTGCTTTGTGGATACTGCGTTACTTACTGTCTGATTCACTGCAGCCATCTGGAACTGAGCCCACAGTGTCCCTGAACAATGTGTTACTGATACAGTGACTATTGTTGTAGATTTTACCATTTTCTTTTTTTCTTTTTTTTTTTTTGTCTTTTTGAGACAGGGTCTCACTGTGCAGTTTAGGCTGGCCTTAAGCTCGCTTTATAGCACAGGCTGGTCTCGAACTCACAATGATCCTCCTACCTCAGCCTCCTGAGTGCTGTACTGTTTTCTTTTTATATTAGTTTAAGCAATGATTTTTCAAACTTTTTGGTCTCAGGATTTTCTTATATTCCCTATTGCTTTTAAGAAAGAAATGGAAGTCTTCCAATGACTAAAGTTTATGTAGATAATTATTACTTGTATATTTAAAATTAAAATAAGAAAATTTTAAAAATAATATTTTTAGGAAAAAAGAATTTTTTTAAAACGAAAAGTTTAGTAAGAGTGGCATTGTTTTATGTTTTTGCAAATTTTGTTTTCTCTTTTTGTAATGTTCAAGATGAAGGCCTCAAGCATGCTAGGCAAGTGCTTTACCACAGAGCTACACCCTTAACCCTTGTACATTTCTTCAGTGTGTGACGTAATAGCAGACAGAGGCTCACGGTGGCTTCTACATTTGGTGTTTTAATATGTTGTTTTTATTATATGAAGAAAATGCTAGGGTCTCATCAGTTCCCTGACAGGATCTTGGGGATCCAGAGGTCCCTGGACCACATTTCAAGAACCACTTGCTGTAGAGAAATTAACTGAGATTTAGTAACTTAGGCTAATGGTGATTTAATGTTTTTCAGAAATTCAGGAAGGTATCTGATGGGTATATTCATGGTTGCATTTGCGCAGATGTGCTAGGTTTAGCTAGAAGAGGCACCATGTATATATGACACTGGTGAGTAGGAGTTCCTGAGCTACTGTGTTCCTAACCTAGCCCCTACTCGCAGTTGATAGAATGGAAGCTCTGAACAGGCAAGTAAGTATCACGAGTTCATGAGCGTTTCATTTAAAATTGGTTCTGGCTGGTGAAAAGAGAAAGTGGCGGGGTTGCAGCTGCCTTGGTAGGTCATATATTGTAGGGGCTACTACTGTGGGAAATACCTGCCTCTCTGCTTCCCAGTTACTTCCCCCTCTTCTTCCCTGCTGTCGTGGAGGAGGAGGAGGAAGAGGACCTAGAGTTGGATGAAGCTGCTCACTGTGTGATTTGGGACAGGTCTCGCAGCTTCTTGGTCTTTCCAGGCTGTGATACTGCAGTCGGCAGTATCTCCCTGACGTGCAGTGAAATGAAACGCTGTGCTCTTTGATGCCGTAGACTCCAGAATCAGAGCTGTAGGATGGTGCTGTGTCTAGGGAGACGTGACTGTGGAACTTGTGAGCCTGTGCTGGTTTTTATGTTTTCTGATTAAAAAGGTGTATTTACGTATGGAGATGAGCGTTTTACGATTGAAGAGAGAGCATATGCTAATTCAGTTTCTATCCTGTATTTTGCAGGTGGTAACCGCACTGGGCTCTGCTCTTTCTACTACAGCGGGAAAGCCAGATGATGAGCTCAGAGACATTGCAAGAAACGAGAGCCTTGCCAGTCCTGTTTGCTGTGTTCCACCTGTGGAACAACTGCCGACAAGCACAGGCACCGACAGCTTACCTGCTTGTGCTGCTCTTGCTCTGGCTGATGATGTTTTTGCAGAAACTGAGGTTCTGTCCAATTCTCTGGAGGTCACAATGAACAGCATTATACCTGTGGCTGGTGTTTCAGATTACAGGTTACTGTGTTGTGTTGACAAGCATGTTGGCAGTAAGGTCAGCCTCTTACCTGACGACGAGGACAGCTTGCCCCCGCTTCTGGGTACTTCTGGAGAAAAGGGGTCAGGTAGGACAGCACCTACTTTCAGTTAAAAGAGTGCTTTTAGGAAAAGGTACTGATGGATGTGTGTGCAAAGCATTTTTTTATAGCTCAGATAATTTTATTGTAATATTAGTGCTGATAACTTTATCTTATGGAAAGTTATTATGTAAAAGCAAACCCTAAAGGATTTGAACTTTATGATTCATCATATCTGTGTCCCTAATTTAAAATGAGTCAAAATCCAATACAGTGGGAAACTCAGACTTTCAGAAATGTTCCCACTATGTTAGCATTTTGTCTCTGTGTCTTTTTTCTGAACAAGATGAATATCCAAAGAAAAAAACTGTTGACAGAACCAGAAATTTTAGCCAGGCATGGTGGTATACATCTGTAACCCAGCACTCTGGGAGTCTGAAGCAGGAGGATTGCACGTTGAAACAATGTAGCAAAACTCTGTTTCAAAATTTTAAAAAAGCTGTGGGGATATAGCTCGATATGAAGGCCTTGGGTCCGGTTGTCATTACCACACCAAAAACAAGTGGGCAGGGAGATTTTAGTTCCGCATGATGGCTAAGTTCTTTAAGACTCTGGAGACTTTGTGGCCAGCTCTCACCCAGAGTGGTCCCTGAGATAGACACCTGTCACCCCAGCCTTCCACTGCATCCTGGCGCCTGTACCATTGGCCCTCTGTGTGGAATTAGCATGGGGTGTGATGCATAGGATCTCCCTTCTGTCCAGAGGAGCTAGTTCGTGAGCTCAGCTCCCTGACCAAAGTAGATAAAGCTTGTTGATTGCCACCCTCTTGTCTTTTGTGGTTTTGTTTGTTGCCGCCTGTCACTGATGTATATCAGCCACATGTATATCTTGGGTCTAGGTTGTCACGGGCTTGTAAGTTTTAGAAATTAGAATACGAGTGAGCAACAGAGTAGAATCTACTTTGACAGAAGTGTTTTAAAGCTTGAACGTGCTAAAATTTTATAATTGTACTATTTAATCAGTGTGTTTTGTGTATATGCTATATACAATATAATATATCAAATGCATGTTTTATAGTATTAAAATCTGTACTGGATGAGAAAGTAAAAAATTAATATATAACCATTATACAGAATATTAGTTGGCTTTAGGAAGCATGTTTGCTTTTGTTTTTAAACTTGGTCGGGCCCTTGGTACATGTGTATAGCATTTTGTTTCCCTGTGAGCATATCTCCAGCATACTGACCCCAGGGGACATTTCCCTTCTGTTCAGTGCCTGTGGTAGAAGAGCACCCATCTCCTGAGCAGGTCAACTCCCTTCTTCAGAGCGAAGGGTCTCCTCCTGCCACCTTCGTCCTGAATGCCAATCTGCTTGTGAACGTCAGATTAATATTTTGTAAGTAATGATTTACCTTTCTTTACTTAATTAGTAGGCAGGATTTCAAAGGTAATTACATCTTCAAGTTAGATTTTAACAGGCAACAGTGAAAAATAAGCAGCTTTGGATACTGGCTTGCTAGCCAAATAGACTACAAATCTGTTTTGTAAGTGTGTATTCAGTTTTCAGGTTCTTAGTAGCACCCTGAGTTCAGGCCATGGGCTTATAGGTGAGGTATATTTGATGCATATTATGCAGTTGACTATTTCTTATAGCTTTTAGATAAATTGGACTTTGGTAAGTGAGATAAGCAACAAGCAATACAAACAGTAAGTGCCATGTTACTTAATTAAAAGTAGGGAAGTAATCCTCACTACTCAGGTATGCATTTATAGCTTTGCCTTCTCTTCGAAAGTGTTATTTTAACATATTACATTTGGCTCATTAGTGTGTCTTCTTAGTATTACTATTTCACTCCATAAGATAGTCTTTTTATTTTCTTAGGTGATTCTTACACAGTTCAATTTCAGGTTTATATAAACAGAGTTTTGGGAAAGTAAGGTTTGAAAAGTGCTCTATGCAGAAACAATGTTTAGTTTCTTTGGTTAACAGAAGTTGACATTCAGAGTTGAATGCTTTCGTTGCCCAGATTCCTCAGAGAAGTATTGGTACTTCTCAACCAACGGACTGCATGGCTTGGGGCAGGCAGAGATCATCATTCTGTTGCTATGTTTTCCAAATGAAGACAGAGTTCCTAAGGACATTTTCCGACTGTTTCTCACCATATACAAGGATGCACACAAAGGTACAGCACTTTACTTTTGAACCATGCCAAGAAGAGGGTAGATGCATCCCAGGCACCTGCTTCTGGTCTGCTAACTACACCGCAGCTGCTTTTGTGAAAAGAGTTCAGATGTCTTACTGGGGGGTAATCATCACTTCTAGTCTCCTTTTAAACTAGCATTTTATGTAATTAGTAACTACAGATTTTGAAACATTTTCAAATTTTTGTTCATAATCCCCAGTATCCAGGAGTGACTGAGTTTTGCACACAGAATGTATTCAGTAGAAGCATCTTTCAACGTAGAAATAAGAACATGGTGCATTGCCTGCAGTTTACATCGAGACATTGTACACATGCTGAGCCTTGCATCAAAACATTAATGAAGAAACTTAAAATCTTTGTCTTAATTTTATTTCCAGGAAAATACATAGAAAACCTAGACAGCATTACCTTTACTGAGAGTTTTCTCAACAGCAAGGATCATGGAGGATTCCTGTTTATTACACCTAGTGTTCAGAAGCTGGATGATCTCCCAGTGCCCAGCAGCCCTTTTCTGTGTGGAATTCTTATCCAGAAGCCGGAAATTCCTTGGGCAAAGGTTTTTCCTATACGTTTAATGTTGAGGTTGGGTGTGGAATATAAAGGTAAGTTTTAGAATAAGTTAGATTACATATTTCTAGTATACTGAATGAAAAGTAAGGATTTTATGGAAATTATTGAAATATAATTTTATCAGATTAATCAGACTACGTTAATTTGGTGGACTTTTGATTTTTCTTGATTATTTGGGGGATTGATCTCAAGGGCACTATACTGTTGAGTTCTGTTCTCTTTGAATGTTTTTGAGACAGGGTCTTACTGAGTTGCCAGACAGGGCTTGAGCTTAGCAGTGCTCCGGCTTCAGCCTCCCTGTCTCATGTTCTACCACATGAGTCTAGACGCTGATGTGTTATGAAGTGTCTGGACATTCATAAATTACAGTAACATTTTATATATTATTAAATTTCTAAACAGTATTTTGACAGTATTACTTTTGTTAATGTTTTCTTAAAACATGTACGCATATTTTTGAGAGTTGATGTTGTCTGTATATTTAGGGGTAAATTACTGTCCCTCTCTCAGTGTTTATGTCATAAACTGACAAGAATCTTTGGATTAGCAGTGCTGTTGCGCTCACCTGCTGACTGTGATCAGGGACTGCCTATTCTTAGAGAGGGAAGTGCTCTACCTGAAAACAGCAGTTGCCATTTTTGTGAGCTTTAACTTCCTCAGTTTTATTCTTACACTCCTGATACTTAGCTAACAAAAGTGATGGAGACTGTATCATTTCTCATATGAATGTATATAGTTATATATCTACTTTTGACACAGCTGGAGATTTTAAGCTGTTGTGATGGTCCACTTTTTATAAATGATTATTTCAAAATCATTTCTAGTCTTATCTTTTTTTGGAATTCCTACATAGGTTTATCCCTGGCCTTTAAAGGAAATAATAATCATGTATTGCCTGTGCATTATGTAAGATATACAAATAATTATTTCAAGGTGGGCATTATAAGTGACAGAATTAAATCCCTCTGTCAGATTTTATTAAAATGTGTGATTTTGTGGATAGGAGTTCCATACCGCTTAGGATTTCAGTACACAATTCTGTTAACCTGTGTAGAAACTAACACCTCAGGTTTTGTTCTGTGTAAACCTTTTATTCTCTGCTGTTTCCTCCATTCAGCCTAATACTTGTTTTTGATAGCAATACTTGAAGGCTGTTTCCGAACTGCGGTCTTCAGGAAGATTAGGGCAAACACACGAGTTGATCTTCTGTCATAATGGATATATAATCTGGAAGTATGGCCGAGATTTTGGCCACTGGCACTTATGGATAGCAAGGCTGATTTTCTTACACACAGGGTTAAGAAATCAAGGAGCAACATGAGGGGCTTCCCTAGAGGTTACAGGGCCTGACAGAGCCACAGCAGCTGTTGCAGCGTCTGACAGTGCGGGTGAATGTTCAGTTCCTGGGGGAAATGCACGTCTCAGCTGTTTTCCCTGTTCTGCATATTCTGCTGAGTTTTGGATACCTGGCACTGTGGTACGAATGGCTCTCACACCTTTTTAGAGATGACTTGGATTTTGTTGTAGAAGTAATGTGGAAAAAGCGAATGGCAAAAGTTAAAGGCCAAAACTAACCGTCTCACATTAGTAACTTCCCAGTGAGGTTTGTCTATACTTTCATATTGAAGCAACTTGTTTGGAATCACATTAACTATGTGATCGGATGGCCAGTAAGGTTTGCTTTGTACTCACAGTATGTCTTTTTAAGATGTGATCTGTTGAGCATAGTGTTTCAGGTAAAATCAGCTCAAACAATTTGCAAAGAATACTCCTTGTTCATAAAGGTTGAGGTAAAAAGTTGGCATTTAGCTGAAGCATTTCCTTTCTCATATTAATGTCTTTTAACACTGTATTAATGTCTTGCTTTTTTTTTCTAGTCTAGACCTTCTGTCCTCTAAATAATTTAGTCCTCCTTTTTAAAATTGCAAAATACGTTTGTGCTGGCAAGGATGCGCTTGCTCTGACTTCAGTCTTTAAACTAGGTAGTGCCGGGGATGTGGTGTTCTTTGGTGTTCAGACAGGTGTGTTGTGGAGCGGGTACAGGAGCGGCTGGTGTCTGTGACTTCAGCTCAGAGCTGGAGCTGAAGCTGAAAATGTGCCACTTTCTCAGCACTGGGCACAGCCTGCCTGCCTTCTCCACCTGCCTTCCTCCATGCCTGCTGTGCTCCACACTAGTGAGGTGGCTTTCCTTTCAGGGCTTCGGACCGAGAGTGCCCTCCAGGAAGGGAAAAGGGTAGTTAGGTGACAACCCCACACCTCTGCCTCCTGGTTAACTCAGTCATTGTGAGCAAATGTATTAGTTTCTGTGTGTTAGCTTTCTTACCAATGAAACAGTGTTGTGCAGAGCACTAACTCGCGGGGCTGCTGTAGCCTTGACATCAGCTCAAGGGTATGGGGTGTAGTTAGAGCTCCCAGTTCAGCACAGCCTCTGACACCTGCACCGAGAGTGTCGTGTCATCTCCCCCTCACCCTGAGACCTACTGGGTGCTATTGCTGTACAATACCTGCAAGATGAGGATTAGGGTAATAAATCAAGACTTTCTGGTCTTCCTTGCTAATAACGAGGTTTTCTTTTTTATGTGTAGCATATCCTGCTCCTCTAACAAGTATCAGAGGCCGAAAACCTCTTTTTGGAGAAATAGGACATACTATTATGAACTTACTTGTTGTAAGTAATTGATTGTTTTATCACGTATCCTCACACTGTTACTTTTTAAAATTATTCAGCAAATTTCAATTATATTATTTCAGCTCAGCACATTAGGTATAATGACAGCTTGTTATAGTTCATCCTCGTTCATTTAACGTAAGTGGGCTGTTGTGATGAGTTGCTTTTTTTACAGCATAGTAGCTCCTCATTTATATGCACCTGATTCTAATTGCCTTTTGATTAATTCTGCTGCAGTTCTTACATATTTAGATAATGTGAGACCTCTACATAGACCTGTAAATTAGTAAAAGTGTTATTTAAGTTAGTCCGTTTTGTGATTTTGACCAAATTATGGCTTCAATTTCCTCCTTTGTGGTTGAGGATTGATTGGGGAAGTTCTCTCCCACCTATAATCTGTGCAGTTTTATCTGTTTACTGTTATGTTACTCTGGAAGGAACTTAGCTTGTTTTGTGTTTTTATATATCCCTATCAGCTTTCTGTTGCTGTGACAGAATACCTGAGACAATCAATTTGTAAGGAGGGAGGTTTGGTTTGGACTCATGGATTAGAGCTTTCCAACATGGTCGCTTGGCCTGTTGCTCAGATATAGCTCAGCCCATTGTGGCAGATGTATGGCGGGGGAGGCCTGTTTACCTTTCAGTTACCAGGAAACACAGTCCTCAGTCCCCTTCATGGGTTCCCCCAAAACCTCAGCTCCTTACCCCAAGCCCACAGGGTGCCATCACCTCCCATGGTGCCCCATGCTGGGACCAAGCCTCAGCACAGGCCTCTGGATGCTCAGACAGCCCAGTGGCATAGACCATGTCTGCCCTGGAAGATCTGTACCTGGAAAAGGGCAGCCCCGAGACTGTAGAGCACCCAGAGCAGAGTTCTCTGTGCTGTTGGGTGAGGGGTTTACACTGTGCCCAGCTGGGTGGCATTTTGAGTGTCAGAAGCCTTAAAATGACGGATACTGAATGTTTATGGACAGTAGTTTAAGGTTTATGGATTGTGATTATTTTATGTAGGATCTTCGAAATTATCAGTACACCTTGCATAATATAGATCAGCTGTTGATTCATATGGAAATGGGGAAGAGCTGTATAAAAATACCTCGGAAAAAATACAGTGATGTAAGTATAATTGTGTTACTCAGATGTTAAAGACAAATGTTTAATATTCGAGTTCTGTATAATTGTTTCAAATTGCATTTTGTTCTGAATTAGGGCTACAAATAATGTTTTTGAAATTTTAGAATTTATTTAATCCTATTTTTAAAATCTTTTTCCTTATTGTTTTACCTGCTAATGGAAGTATTTTTATTTTAAAACACTGATTTCCATCACACTCTGAGAGTTGAGACCAAAGCCTGATAACGATGAAGATGGGCCTGTGGTTGATTGTTAGAATAGGTAGAAATGGTCATTTCTTTAAACAGCTGAGATTGTTGTTTCCAGATGATGAAAGTGCTGAATTCTTCTAACGAGCACGTCATCAGCATTGGTGCGAGCTTCAGTGCAGAAGCAGATTCCCACCTGGTTTGTGTGCAGAGTGACAGTGTCTATCACACGCAGGCCAGCAGTGCTCCCGGCCGCCCGAGGAGAGGTGAGTATACCTCCCTGCACCACCAGGCAGGGTTCCTAGCAGAGGGGAGGTATATGTAATTCACTGCTGGCTGAGTTCCCGATTGGTATGTGTTGCAATCAGGGTTTACAAGGGAATCAATTTAATACAGGATACATAATTTATAAGATTATTTCATAGTAGTCACCCAAAGAATCCAGCTGAGGGCCTAGATCCCACAGCAATGTCCTGCACGAGTCCAGTTGAAGATGTATGGCCCGTGACAATCCCTCATGCAAGTCTGTTTTGTGGATTTGCACTGAGAAGGTCCAAAGGTCAGTGGTGGAAGCCAGAAAGTCTGTGCAGGTGGGATGAAGGATCTGTGCCCACAAGCTGAGGGATCTGCACTGGAACCAGGAAGTGATACTCAAAGTAAGGACCGGAGCGCCCCTGAAAAGTATCACAGTCAGCCTCAGCAACAGTGAGGTCCCAAGCTCCCCCGACAATGAGAACAGCCAAGTCCATATTAGGAAATCTAGCGCTTTCTGACAAGCTTCTTCAGGAGATTGCACAGTGCACCATCTTCCCCTCTGGAGCCAGGAAGCGATGCTCAAAGTGAGGACCAGAGCCCCCCCAAAGTGAACCGAAGCCATTCTCAGTGACAATAAGGTCCAAAGCGCCTTCAACGATGAAGTTCATATGAGGGAAGCCTGCATGGCAGGGTCCTCCAGGAGAACCAACTGCTCCCTAACAACTTCTTTTCCTCCCCAGTTTCTCCTTTTCATGTTGTTGGCATCAGTTCTCAGGTGGGCCCTCCACACCCAGCACCACACTGATTCAGTTCAGCTGCATGTTACAAGTTGACCACCAGCTGTCAGTCTACCACAACATGCCTAAAATTTCAGGGGCACACTGCTTACAAAGGCTGCTTCTCTTCATGTTATTCTCTGACTTTGCTGGCTTACACACTTGGGGGCTGCGTCCCTCTGGCTGTCCTTGTGTCCAGGCCAAGTGTGGGGAGGAAGTCGTACTTGGAGGGATTTCTCTGTGGAGTGTGGCGTGTGCGCTTTTGTGAGGTCTTTGATCCACTCCTGTCAGTTGAAGTAGCAGAGAACAGACAAAGATGAAGAGTGATTGGGAAATGGGCCTCCCGACCTGCAGGTTGAGGCAAGTGTGCATCCCGTGAAGCGGCGCATTGTCGTCGTGAGACAGCATGGTTATGTGGCCTGGCGCTCTGGCTGCTTCCCTCTGATTGGAGCTGGTGTGTACTCATCTGTGGGAAGCTGGGAGAGCGTGGTTTGAAAAGCAGTGAAACAGCAAGAGCAGCCCATCGATGGCATTTGACTTCCTTCTTAGTGCAGTGGCAGTAGATTATTTTACACTAGCTATTTATTTTTGCACTCTTTTCATCATTCAGCTGTAACAACTTTTTAATATTTATTTGATACTCATTTATGGATAAGAGTCAAAAGGTTTAAATGTGTTTGTGCCGTGAAAAAGTCCCCTTCCCTGACCCACAGCCGTCCTCCTCCTCCCCTGCAGACGGCACGCGCGCACGTCGGCGCTTTCTCTCCTGCCTCAGCCTCCTGAGTGCGTGAGTGCAGGCCTCTGCCACCACACCCAGCATCTCACAGAGTTTCCGCTGTGGGCTGTGCTTTTTTGTTGTTGAAACACATCTTGGAAATGGTTCTGTGTTGGTGAAGAGCTTTTGCATAACTTCCCATTTTCTTTTTTTGCATCTTCTAACTGTCGTCATTGGTAAACTCAATTGTTATCAGTCCTAGATTGTTTATTAAAATGCCCCTGTGAATAACCTTGTCCGTGTGCCATTTCATGCGTCATTGAGCCTGCCGTGTTGGTGTGCGTCAGAGGTCGTGTTTAATTGTGACTTTAATGGATATTTGTCCAGTCAGGGCCCCACAGAAAGTCCTAAGCTGGGCACACACACTCACAGCAGTGTCTCACACCCTTGTTACCACAGGCACAAACACTTAAAACATTTTTTGACGTTAATGTTGAATTTTTTTCGTGTAGTATTTTATCTTATTTTTCTTTGATATGTTTTTTATTGGATTTCTGATGTGTTGCAAGCAAAACATTTACTGGATCCTTAAACGTACATGTTCCACGTCCTGAATTTAATCCCATATAAAACAAAATGGCCAGCTAAAAACCAAATTAACTGTCATGTTTTGTCCTCAGTGACAGGCGCAAGTTTTGTGGTGTTCAGTGGCGCTCTAAAGTCGTCTTCAGGATTTCTTGCCAAGTCCAGCATAGTGGAAGGTATGATCTTCCTCTTTAAGCTTTCCTGCTTTAACATGAGGCTGTTTTTCTGTTACCTTTAAAAACCCATCTGATGCTCACATTGAATATATGTACATTATGTAAAGCAGTGCCCAGACATGTGAACTCATCGCCTGGTGCAGCAGCTAGGTGTCCTCCCCTCGGCTCTGCCCGCCCCGGAGTACGCTGCTCACCGCATCCTCTGCTCGTCAGCCTCTTGCTGACTCCTTATCTGGATATAGATGTGCTTATGTGGTACATACCTTCACTTCATCATGTTTACTGAGGGGATTCATGAAAACAACGTTCATCACAGTGTCATGTGAAATTAGTACTTTCACATGTTATCTACGCCTTTACGTTTATGAGGCCAGGGATATAGCCCAGTGGCACAGTGGCTGCCTGGCAAGCACAGAGTCCTGAGTTCAATTCCTGGTGCCAGAAAAATAAAAAATAAAAATGTATGCATATTGCTTCAACTAGAGCTTGTTCATTTTCATTGCTATTAAGTATTTTGTGAATGTGTGACAATTTGTTCATCTTCTGATCATGAACTTCTGGGTTGTTTCTTGATTTTGCTGTTATAAACAGTGGTAATGTATTCTTACCTGTATGTGGACTCTGGACTGGTGTCTAAAAGTTTCCTTGGAATACATATTTGGTAGTGGAATCTCTAGGCTAATGCATTTACAAATGCTTAACTTCAGATGGTGTTGCAAAATTGTTCCCCAGATGCTTGCGCCAGCTGCATCCTCATCAGTGTGCAAGCTCTCTCCCTGGCCCGCGTAGTCTCCAGACGGGGTACTGTCACACTCTGTAACTTTTGTCAATCTGCATTTCTGAATATGCTCACAATTGGCATATGCTCGTCCACTGCAGGGTGGAGCGTCCTGTCCTTTGCTGGGCACAGAGGGGACCTTTCCTGTTAAAAGCTGTTCACAGCATTTGCCTCTTCTAATGGGTTGTGTTTTTCTCTAACCAGTTGCAGTTTACACAGTTCTGAATATCTCCTCCCCCGTTTTAGGTGGTGTGTAATAATAGCTGTTCATATTTATGTACAATGTAGAGTGATAATTTGAACATGTATGAGATGTGTGTGATCAAATCAGGATAATTAGCTATGGTTTCTTTGTGTTGGGAAACTCAGAACTCCCCTTTCCTTGTTCTCTGTAAAGTGTATGATAACTCACTGGGGACTGAGGTCGCTTCTTTGCGTGTAAGCACTGGGCCCTCCCCCTCCCTCTGAGACCTTATCTTGCATCATGCACCCTTTACCCTTGCTCCCCTTCTTGTGAAGCTCTTCTACGCACTGCTTCTACAAAAGCAGCTTCTTAGCTTCCACATATACAAACAGCACTTCTCTTCCTGCGCTGGCTTCCTCGCTTAACACAGTACCCTTCAGTTCGCCATCCTGCCTGTTGGAGGCTTGCGTTCTTTCTCGTTGCTGCCAGCGCTCCAGTGCGTTGTACCACAGGTCCCTTACCTGTTCATCGCTGGTGGCTGCCCCCGGTGACTTCCTGTCTTGGCTCTTAGGAACAGTGCTGCAGAGAACATGGTGTGCAAGTGTCTCTGGTGTAATTATGTCACTTCATTTAGAGCTATGCCCCACAGTGATAGCCAGGCCATGTGGTAGTTATTTTTGAGTAACCTTCCTACCGTTTGCCTTCATGGCTTTACTGATTTACGTTCCTGCCAACAGTATGTAAGGGTTCCTCTTGGCCAATCCTTCTCAGCTTTATTTTTTTTTTGTCTTTTTTATTATAGCCATTGTAGGATGAGATAATACTTCGGTGTGATTTGCATGCCTCTGATTATTATTGATGTTGGACTTTTTTTCATATACTTGTTGGCCATTTGTGTACATGTAGCATCTTTTTTGAGAAATTCAGATGATTTGCCTAGTTGGTAATTGGATTTTTTTTATTGTTGAGTGTTTTCAGATTCCTTGGATGTTTTGAATATTAATCCATTGGTAGGTGAGTGGTATGTAAATATTTTCTCCCATTGTACGATGGTCTCTTTGTTGATTTTTTCCATTTTTAGTGATGAATACGTATTTATTTCTTTTTCCTTTTGTTACCTGTGCTTTTAGTGCATATCCCCAAAATTAATACTTATGCAGAAATTTTAAAGTGTTTCTCCTATATTTCCTTCAGGCAGTGTAATAATTTCAGGTTTTACATGTAGGTCTTTGATCCATTTTGAATGGATTTTTGTACATGGTGACAGGAATCTAGTTTTATTCATGTGCATGTGGATACCCAGTCTTCCCGGCACCATTTATTGAAGAGACTGTCCTTCAGTGTATGTTTTCGGCACCCTTGTTTGAGATCATATGGCTATAGATGGATGGGTTTCTGAATCTTCTATTCTGTTCCATTGGTACTTGTTTTATGCCGGTACTATGCCATTTGGATTACTATAGCATTGCAGTGTGTATTAAGATCAGATATTGTGATAACTTCAGCTTTACTCTTTTTGCTTAAGATTTCTTTAGCTATTCAGAGTACTTTATAGTTTCATAGAAATTTTAGGATTTTTCTGTTTCTGTGAAGAATGTCATTTATATTTTGAGGGGTTTAACATTCAATCTATAAATTACTTTGAGTAATAGGGTCATTTTAAGAATATTAATTCTTCTAATTTTCTGGGTTGTAGCTCAGTAGAAGAGCATAAGGCCTTGGGTTCAGTCCCCAAGTATTGCAATAATAATAATTTCATGAACATAGCCATGTTTTCGTTTTTCTGTGTCCCCTTCAGTTTTTTCCATCAGTGTTTTGTAATCTTCATTGCTCCTTTTGTTGTGATTGCTACTGTGAGTGGAACTGCTTACTAGATTTCTTTCTGAGCAAGCTCGTTATTGGTGTATAAAAATGCTGTTGATCTTTGTGTGTTCATTTCGTGTTCTGCAACCTTACTGAATTTGTTAACCCTGACAGTTTTTGTTAGGTTGTTAATCTTTCTGTCTGTATAAAATTGTATCATCTGCAACTAGGGTTAGTTTGTTTTTTTTTTTTTTTTTTTTTTTTTTTTTTTTTTTTTTTTTTTTTTTTTTTTTTTTTTTTTTTTTTTTTTTTTTTTTTTTTTTTGTTTTTTTTTTTTTTTTTTTTTTTTTTTTTTTTTTAACTAGGGTTAGTTTGACTTTCTCTTTTCCTATTTGGATGCCCTTTCTTTCTCTAACTTGATGTTCTGGCTAAAAACTTGCAGTACTATGTTAAAAGTGGCACAGGTGGATATCCCACCCTGTTCCCAGTCTTAGAAACAGTGGATGCTTGCTGGGCTTGTATAGATGGCCTCTGTTATGTTGAAGTTCATTCCTTCTCTGCCAGTTTTGAGAGTTGTATCATGAAAAGATACTGAATATTTACTAAATGGTTTTTCTGTATCTGTTGAGATGAATGGTGTTCTTTGTCCTTCATTCTGTTGATGTGATTTATTGTTTATTGATACACATATGTTGAATCATCTTTGCATCCCTGGAATAAATCCCCATTTAATCATGGTGTGTAATCTTTTTGACATGCCCCTGGGCAGTGAGTTTTTCAAACCTACAAGTATAAACTTTGCTGTCATTCAACTTTCAAAAAAGAACCCTTAACTTAGTGAAATATTTTTCATATTTTCCTAACAGAAAACACGTATGAGGATGATTAACAAAGGACTTCAAACCTGCCTTACACTGAGCCTATCATGATAGTAAATTTTATGCCTTAGCCATAAACTCTCAGACATAGATTGTCTTTTGCAAATAAATGTGAAGCGTAACTCTCATTTCTAGATGGCTTAATGGTGCAAGTAACTCCAGAGACCATGGATGGCCTGAGGCAAGCTCTGCGAGAGCAAAAGGACTTCAAAATTACCTGCGGGAAAGTGGATTCGGGAGACCTGAGAGAGTACGTGGATATATGTTGGGTAGATGCCGAAGAAAAAGAAAACAAAGGGTACGAACTTGGTTACTGAGGTACAACTGGTATGATGGTGGGGGAGGAGGGATGAAAACATTCCTTGAATATAATTATTTTATGAATGAATGTAGAATTATGCCATGAATAGTCTTTACTCTCCAGTTAATAAATACTGGGTACATTTTCCGATGTGGCCCTGCCTGCCCCTGGTGCCCTCTGTGGTGCCGGCAATGGGCGGTCGGGAGGGCAGTGTTAGGTACCCGTCATGCAGCAGGATGGGCTGATGGGCTGCTGCCACGGCGGAGGGCAGGCAGAGCAACTTCCTGTCCCAGGGTGCCTGTTCTTGTGGTGTAATAAGGGTGCCTTTCGCCTGATGCTGATTACGCTGACTTACTGTGAGCAGGAGCTAGATTTCGTGGTATGTGTGCTGAGCCTTACCAATAACTGCTGCCACCCATCTCCCTTTTTTCAGTTACCCATTGTCTTTCTTTTTGGAGATTGGCTAAGGGGTCTGGAGAAAGAAGGAAGAAGAGGGCTAATGCTGCAGGATTCCAAAATAGAGCTTTTGAATTCATAAGCCAGCTTTTCTGTTAGGAGACTTTTTAAGATACTTGAAGTGTAGGCCTGAATTGGGCATGTGAAAAAGGAGATCATATTTACTGATGAACAAAAATTACTCATTAATCATGATAAATGAGCTACATATTCATCTTGTATATAATTGAGATACCTTGTTGCTGCTTTAAATTTAGAACATTCATAATTTTTCTCATCTTTTGTTCAAATCTAATAGCTCATTTAATAAAAAACACTTAGATAACATTGATCCCATTATGTTTTATTCTGTAGTGTTGTGAGCTTGGTGGATGGAATCTCATTACAAGGATTTCCCAGTGAGAAAATAAAGCTGGAAGCGGATTTTGAAACTGATGAGAAGATTGTGAAGTGTACTGAGGTAGTAGAGCAAGAAGTCCCTTCCCTTTATACACTGCGTTTGGATGTATGTTTTGTTTTCATGTAGGAGGCCATGCATCTCGGCCTTGGATGAGTATGGTTTGAGTGTGCTTGCCACGCTGTTGCCTTTATACCTTGCAACACACATGTCCACCGCAGATGGACACTCTGCTGCCAGCTGGGCTGCAGGAGGCTCACGCCAGGCTGTCATTACAGCCTGCTGGCTAATAGTTCAGTTTTGGTAACACTGACATTTTGTACCACTACCATGGCATTTCTGTTCTTTCCCCCAGTACTGGAGATTACGCTCCTGCCTGCACTGAGCTATGTCCGCAGTCCCCTTTTTTTTTTTAAAGACAGAGTCTGACAAAATCCCTAAATTGCTCAGGCTGGGTTCACATACTTGATCCTGCTGCCCGACAGCCTCCCTAAGTGCAGTGATTGCAAGCGTGTGGCACTACTCTTAGCTCATAGCTTTTCAGGCAGAGGCCGTGGAATGTTGGGATGACAGACACCCGCCTCGCAATCTGCAGCTTTACCCTTCAGACTTCCTTCCTCACCAGCAGCTCACCTCTTTGTGACCTTTGTAAGTTCATGTCTGTGCAAGACATGTAGAAATCACAGAACACATTTCTTTGATTGTAACTTCACCCAGATGCCCTTACTGTATGGACTCGCTAAGTTAACAGAACTTCCACTGCTATCAAGTCAGCTTTAGGCAAAATTGGCTGAGCTATTTCCATAACCTTTTGTTCTAAAGGTTTGTGGAATCGATTCAGGTTGCAGACAAAACAGTCATAGCTAGTGATCTCATGGAATGAGCACTGCAATTTTATCAGTGTTGATTGTAAATCAGCAATAGTTGCATTTTAAAAGTTGCTTGTGGGGGCTGGGGATATAGCTCAGTGGAATAAGCGCCTGCCTAGCAAGCGCAGGGTCCTGAGTTCGATCCCCAGTACTGAGAAAAAAAAAAAAAAAAAGTTGCTTGTGCTGGCCTTGGGGCGGCGGGTACACTTGTCATCCCACCACTCGGGAGGCTGAGGCAGGAGGATCACTGCAAGTTCAAGGCCATCCTGTACTACACAGTGAGACCCTATTACAAAAACAAGTTGCTTTTCATCTTCATAATGACTTGTTTTAATTAAATATATTTCAGGTGTTCTACTTTCTAAAGGGCCAGGATTTGTCTGTGTTATCAACTCACTATCAGTTTGCAAAAGAGATCGCCATGGCTTGTAGTGCTGCGCTGTGCCCTCACCTGAAGACTCTGAAGAGGAGCAGGGTGAACAAGATCGGGCTCCGAGTCTCCATCGACACAGACATGGTGAGGCCTGTTGTCACGGGTTTCTGAACTGGTTGTCTCTCAAATTACAAGAATCAAAAGTTTTCTCTAAGCAAAGATTTCCCTTTTCAGGTTGAATTTCAGGCAGGCTCTGAAGGCCAGCTGCTGCCTCAGCATTACCTGAATGCCCTGGACAGTGCCCTGATCCCTGTGATCCACGGGGGGACCTCCAGCTCGAGTTTGCCATTGGAAATGGAATTAGTATTTTTTATTCTAGAGAATCTGGTATTGTGAGAGGATGTGCCAGATCATGTACTGCAGACTGATCTATCAGAGCTAACCCAGCACTAAAGCTGAAATGCCACAAACACTAAATATTTGATATTCGAAACACTTAAGCTTTGCTTTGGAGGTAGAAATGATCTCTGAAAATCACAATATTTAAATATGTAAATGTAAAGGATCCACCATGTTTGAAGCTTTATGTTAATCAAGGACTAAAAAGACAAGGACTCCTACCTTTAAGAAACTGATAGCATTTCTGTGTTATTTCAATGTTAAGCCAAAGTATATGCACTTAGTTATACCTCTTTATTCCAAGAAAGATTTTAATGAAGCCTCTTTGCACATGTAACCTTATGAAGGAAATAGCTGTCTGTGTGGAAGCCAGTGAGAACACTGGCTCCAGAAGTCTGTTTCAGATGTTTTTCAGTGGCATAGACGAGTTTCAAGATCTTAGACTTCTAATTCTTTGAATAAAGCTCATAACTTATTTGTATAATTGGAGTGGAGAGCTACCTCCATGATTTAAGAGATTCTGATTGTTTGGATTAAAGTCAGGATTTTGCCTTTTTTCTTCTCAATATTACATCAATGTATATTGTTTTTCCTGATTAAATGGGTATTCTTAAAATAAATGTGGGTGCTTCAGGATTTTGTGCTTCTATATTTAAGTACATTGTTTTTATAGTAACGTGATTCAGAATGTTTTATAAATCTTTAATAATTTATATATAGGTAATATTTTTGTATCACAGTGCATTATTTTTCCTGTTTTCTCCAGAGTGTATCAGTGTACTTACCATTTGTAAGAGTGATTGACGGCAGGCCAGTTGACCTTGAGGTAGTCAGTATGTAGCAATAATTGAAGCCTGAAACAGGTTTTTTTTTTTTTTTTACTTCAATGTTAATCCTTAGAAATTTCTTGGCAAGTCTACATATTTTCATTGATGCCATATATGAATATAAATTTTAATGAATGGATCACTTTTGCATAGTTTAAATTCTTATGTAATGGTTATCTTTTATAACAGGATATTCAACATAAGCTCTATGTATTTGAAACTGTTACAGAGCTTTTCTTTTTACTTTAAATAGGAAAAAAATTAAAAGGGCGTATACTAGTCCTGTCATTTAAGTTATATAAAATCTAATCATTATTTGCTGCCTTTTTCTATTCCTATGCAGACTATATGTTTTTTGTAGCAGAAACACTCACTGTATATCTGAAGAAAAAGGAACTACACTGCATACCCCTATTATAGGATAGTAATTATATCTCAATTTCTAGATCAAACCAAGGCGTAACTCAGGATCTGAGGTCTCAGGCTAGGAGAGACCAAGAAATTTAAATTGTTTCAGCATATCATCTGTATTAAGTCACACCTATAGTCCTAGCCAAAGATACAGTTCAGAAGAGAAGATCAATCTGCTGGAAATCGCTCCTTCATAAACAATGTAAAATGTTACAGATACTAAATAAAATGACAATATACAACTTGTGAAATTTATTGAAATGGTCTAAGATAAAGACAGTTGCATATCAAACTGTTTTCTTTATATCCTGTGTGTTTATTTTTTAGTATAGCAGATACTTCTTTTGTACTATAACTGCACAACTTAGGAAGAGTGACCATACCTTAAAATAATCAAAGGGTGGAACACTCTTCCATGATGGGATAATAATTTTAATAAAATTTGAATTATATGCTTAAGGCCTGGGGACACATTTTAGAGTATTCTTTGTAGATGTATTTTTTTTTTTTATTGTATTGTTCCTTACTTGGTGATGTTCACCTTGGTACTTTGAAATTTTAGTTTTTTTAAGGGTGAAGAAATAGAATGGCTCTTTTACACCATCTACAGTGATCTGGTTTGGGTCTTACACCTTATACTACAACTCTTTTGTTGTAAATTTTGAAATCAAAGTAAAATAGCCCTGTGAAGCTGTATAATAAAATCTGTGTCTGTGTTCATGGTACATGCAAAGCACTGTGTTAGGGTTGAAAAATGAATGGTTGAAAAAATGAATTCGTTGAAAAGTGAATGAAATGGTTCTTTCCCCTTTGGAGCTTAAGTATGTGAAACAACTATAGCAGAAGTTTTTAACTGCTATCACAGAGACCGAGATCTCGACTAGGTGTCTGGAACAGTCCAGAAGGATGACTGTGCCGAGGGTGCGAAGGCAGCCTGTGAGCCTGCTGAACGGTGGGCATTAGGCTCGCGTCACCTGGCACGGTCTGGACTGCTGGCCAAGACGGAACAAGAACGGCACAGAGTCTCACGATACTCAGAACATCCAGGATACAACCTAAAACTACCAGATGTGAAAAGAGTTCAGGAAACCTAAACAACTGTCCAGGGAGAAGACAAAAGTGGATTTAAAAGTTACCTTATCGCCGTGTTCAGTCATCCAGCCAACAATTCCTTCAGAAACAAAGGTGAAATGGAACATTTTTTCAGGACAACTATAAGCATAATCAGAAACATGTTTTAAAGTAAATGTTAGGAAAGTTCGTGGGGAAGAAAAACGATAGCAAAGAAGGCAGGATAGAATACACTGTTTTTTCACGTAAGTTTGTGTGCGTGCCAGAGTAAAAAGCGATAGCTATGCTGAAAGATGTGATACACAGAACTACATCCTGAGGAGGAGGAGAATAAAGGCACCTCTGTGGTGACAGGGTTTCTATAGTTCATGTGGAAAAATATTCGAAGGAGACCAAAAATTAGCAAGCTGTTGTGTATAGCAACCATTTTTTAAAAACTATAAAAGAAAATACAGCTTTAGAGCCAATATTTAAAATTTTGAAAACTTCAAATAATTCAAAATAAAATGGAAAAACAACATGAGACAAAAATTAATGATAAAATGGTATCTGTATCCAAGCATATCAAAAAATTAAATGGTCTAAAAGCAAAAATACATAAAAGACAATTTTATAACCATTTTTAATGGTGCACAATGTTAAAAGTAGAAAGATAGGAAAATACATACCAGGCAGACACTAAAACAAAGATAGACTGGCTGTTTTGCTATCAAACAACAAAGACTGCACAACAAGGAAATTACCTTTGCTCTACTGTTGCATTTTAAGATAAAAGAGTTAATAAACTAAGTCATTTTCCCAAAGTCATGCAGCTAGAAACTCACTGAATTGGAATTTAACAAAAAAATTAGCAGTTACGAATCTCCAAAAAGCAAAGTAAGCTGTACTCAGGTTACTTATACAGATTTTTTATTGCTGTGGTTATAATCAGGGCCAGAAAAAGTGAATAGAATGACTAATGCAATGTACTTCTACAAGAAAAGGAAGTCCCAGTTCTAGGATACAATGGCTATTTGTTTATAAAACTACCCTCATCTGAAGCTAGAAACTCAGTCGGCTAAGCAGCGCTTCTCACCGTGTGCACTAATCATACTTCAGGTGATGGTTATGAGATTCATTTTGAACCCCACAAATCTATTTCTATGACTTACCCAACAGTGCAAGCAACACAGCTCAATGGTTAAGTGGCAACAAAAGTAGAATTATACTAGTTTTAGAAAGTGTTAAGCAGTTAAAGGGAACCAAGATGTAAAATATTTAAATTTTCAAAATTCCTTAACTTGTATCCCAACTGCTGTTTTAAATTCACTCAACTGCCTTAGTTTTACTTCTTAATCACAATTTAGGGTATTTGTAATGGGTGGTGTCCTTGGAGTTAGCCTTAAATTATATGCAAGAGTGAATATATTGCAAAGACAAAATGTTGCAGATTATGCATGTTTTGGTAGGAGGAGATGCACTGAACTACAGAATAGACCTCAGACAAAGACCAAAAACAAGAGGAAGCTGAGCATCAATATAGGTATATTTAAAGAGTAGTTAGAGATAATCAGTCAATACAGACTCCTAGAATTTTTAAAAAATAGCAGTTGGGGGTAACAGAAAACCGGAAACAAAATGGAAGCCAAAAGACAAATAATTCTCAGGTCTGCTACACTCTTTTTCAAAGTGAATTATCTATACTGAGCCAAAGCTCACATTCCCACAGATGAATTCTTACTCCATTCGTTTAGTGGGTCGAGAGAACATCCAGACTATGAAGGCAGGATTGACGATAGCTACAACTGAAGTCTGCAAAGACTTGAAACCAGTGAAGTCTGAGGCTCTGGGCGAGAATAGCTCCCATATCATGGGAGAGCCTGTCCACTGTGCCTCTGCGGCTGTGCCTGTTCTGCAATTGCATGCAACAGAAGCACATACTAAAAGGTCGTCTTGTGGCCGGTTCTTCCGTATTTCCGAGGACCATCCGCATTTAGCGAGCCCGGCGCGTGCTTTCTTTTCCCTGCCCCAGCTCGCTGCAGACAGGCGGGGTGCTTCTGTGTGATTGCTGGTACAGGAGGGGAAACCTGTTAGCTCAGCCTACTTGTCTGCAACAGTTCTTTGTGTATAGTAATAATGATTCCATGTCTTTTTCGGACATCATGAAACATAAAACGCCGGGCGTGGTGACGCACGCCTGTAATCCCAGCACTTGGGAGGCTGAGGCAAGAGGATCGTCTCGAGTTCGAGACCAGCCTTAGCTAGAAAGTGAGCTTAAGGCTAGCCTGAACTGCATAGAGAGACCCTGCCTCAAAAAAGACGAAAGAAAGAAAGAAAAGAAAGAAGAAAAGGAAGGAAGACGAGAAAGAAAGAAATGAAAGAAAAGAAAAGAAAAGCAGAGAAAAAGAAAAAAAAGAAAATACACCTCACACCGTCCCTGCCCACCTTCCCAACACAGCGCTCAGGAAGCGCTTCCGGTTTTCTAACCTCTCCAGGAGCAGCGTACTGTTCTAGCAAAGGGGACACTGCGCGTGCGCATATAACGCGTTTCTCCTTCCGGCCCGGACTCCTCACTGTTTCCGGTCCGGGCTAGCCTTGGTGCGTAGGAACATCGGGTTTCAGATCTCACAGCCTGGCGTCCTTGGAGTAGGGTTCCCACCCCACCGGCACCCGCGCCTGCGCAGACGGTGGGCGTCATCACCATGGCAGCGCCCGCGGGAGGCCCAGGTAAGTATCTGTACCCGGTTCCGCGCGACCCGGGCTTCGAGGGACCCGTGCCAGCCGGACTGGGCCGGGGCCGGGAGGCCGGTATGACCAGAGCTGCGGCCGCGTGGAAACTCCCGCGCCCAAGGACAGAGGCGATCGCCATCAGCGCGGGCCTTAAAACTCCTGCGCTTCCCATCGTGCCCCAGGTCGCAGGAGCACTGTGGGATGACTGCACTGTCTTGTGTCACGCAGAAATGAACAGTAACAGTTCCCGGATGAAGTTCCAAGGCCCCATGGGATGACCGGGAGGGCCTTCCAGCCTCTGCCCGGCCTCGGCAGAGGTCGCGCCCGCGGTCAGGGTGTGGAGCAGGGTCGCTTGCTCGGGTGCTGAAGCCCGGCGCTGCCTTCCGTCTCCGCGGCGCCTATGCCGAGCCTCGGGATGCCCGGCCCTGCCGCGCCGCCTTGACACTGCCTCTTGCCTCCGCTTTGCTCCTAGACCTTGCGATCAGACGTGGCCCACGCAGGAACCCGGAGCTCTCGCCTGTCCCATGCCCATCCGATTAGCAGCCATAAAGCTGTTGGCAGCCTGAATCCCCCTTTTCTTAAGCGGCGCATTAACAGGATCCAGGGATCACAGTCAAGGCGTCTTTCTGCTATTTTTTTCCTTACTATTACAGTTCCATTATTGTTCTTTGCCTTCCATTTTTTAATTTAACACATCTGAGATTATGTCAGTACACAAGATTACCTTATTCTTTTTAAGGGTTGCATACTTTTCCATTGTGCAATAATTAATAAACCATAATTTAATCACTATTTTTGGTGAACAGTTAGATTTTCACTACTACAAACAATACTGCAAAAAATGTTCTTTTATGAAATGTGTAATTTCCCCAATGGATTTCTGGATTAAGTGGGAGATATTTAGAATGTTTTACATAATATTTATTGCCGTGTAATTTGTAGCTCATGCAGTTCAGTTTTTGGTGTATTCACAGACTTATGCAAACATCAGCTTGCTTTGTTGTTCTTTATTTGAGACAGTGTCTCACTATGTAATTCAGGCTGGTCTTGAATTCATCATGTAGCTCAGGCTGCCTTCAAACTCACAGCAATCCTCCTACCTCAGCCTCCCAAGTGCTGAGGTTACAGGCACGCACCACCCACCCGGCTCCTCGATATTATTTTATTGGCAGTTTCTAATAGCCAGTATGTGTTTTCTGTTTTTTTGATCTTGTATTTTTCCAAATCTAATTACTTTGCTATTCTTCATACATCCTCGTGCCCCGCACAACCCAGCGATCTCTTTTCTGCCTTGTAAGCTGTGAACATTACATTACTCACAATGGATAAGGTATGGGAGCCGCCTACTGCATGAGTATGGATGAACAAGAGGAGAAAGATGTGGACATAGATAACGGGCGCGCGCACATACACATATACACCTATGTAAACACGTACACACTGGGGTGTGATTCATTCCTAAATTGAATGCGGTCTTGCCTTTAGCCACAGCTGGTGGAGTCTGGAGAACATCATTACACCGAGTGATATAAGCCAGACACAGAACAGAATGCACGACTTCATTTAATATTTGCGCCCTAAAAGAAACTAAAGGTACAGGAGAAGGAAGAAAACAGTGGTTGCCCTGGGGAGGGCCAAAAGGTGTGGACGAGAGGCTGCACGGTAACGGGGTGTGGGGGTGGCAAGGCTGGGGCCAGTGCCCAGCGCGAGGACCGCAGCGAGTCCAGCTGCAGCAGCTGTGCAGATCGAGCACAGTTTAGCTGTTCTCACCACAGCAGCACACACCACGACTGCCGTGCCTGGTGGCGTGTTACTAGCCTCCCTCTCGTAGCCCTCGGTCTTTAGTGTGTGTCTCATCCAATCCTGCTGCCTGTCCTTAAATTTTCATTTAAAACATTTACACCCTAAGAAACAATATTCTTTTTCATGCAGATACTGTTATTTGTTGCAGGATGCTGGAGTGAAAACGTCCTGGACTATTTTCTGAGAAATGGCCAGATCGCAACAGAGGACGGCGCGGAGATCACCTGGTACCACGGCGCCAATCACAGGGCGCGGATGGAGGAGGCGCTGAGAAGTGAGTAGGGTGCGGACTTGGGACAGGCGCGCCGTCTGCGGAACCCAGACGGGTCCTTTAGTAACACCTGGGTTGCCACTGCTTTAAAAAGTGCCACTTCTCAGGTTCCTGGCCCTGAATCAAACTCCAGGGTGGCCCCTTGTACTGCTCCTTCCTACGTGGCCTTCTGTGTCTGGATTCTCAAACTCGGCGTGTTTTTAGGGTTCACTGACCCTCTAACACGGATCTGCACACCGTAGCTATTTTTTCTTCTTGTTGTTGCCAGAACTGGGCTGGAAGAAATGGTTCACAAACGCTAGGCAAGTGCTCCACCTCATTCCTTTTTCACAGCAGAGCCCTTCCATCCTTGCACTGTATGGATATACCACGCTGTGCTCATTTACTCGTCCACGGGTGAATGTTGGTGTGGTTTCCATTCCTTTGCCACTGTGTATGCGGCCGCCAGGAACAGTCCTGGACGCTTGCATTCTGTGGTACTGTAATCGCTAGACCACGGTCCTTGTGTTTAACTTTTTAAGGAACTGCCACATTTTCCCAAAACAGCAGTGCCCTCTTACATCCCCACTGGTGGTGTGGATACGGGTTCTGATTTTCCCACGTCGGTGCCAGCACTTGGTGCTGTGCTCTCTTGTACTAATAGTCATCTGTGTGTGTGAATTGGTTTAGATTTGTCTTCCTTAAAAGAGGGGGTGCCTCTGCATGCATTTCTTGGGAAGTGGCTCCTGTTAGCTTTCTCAGACTGCTTCCTACCAGAGAATTCAGGAGCTCATAGACCTCTTTGCCTTTTGAGATATTTCTCTTCCTTTGGGTCCAACCAGATTTGTCACCCATAAAAATGTAGTAGGCTTTTCTGTACATCAGACTTAAACAACTCCCCCAACAGAAAGGGAGACCCCAGATGCCACTGAGTTTTCTTCTTTGTACTTTGGTCTGTACATTGTGGGGGGCGGCAGCACCCTTACCATTCTAGAATCCCTTGCAGGCAGCCGCGCGGCTGTGTGAGGCACCACCTCTCCGAGGTCTTAGCATGGGATTCAGAGTCGCACCTTGGCCCGGCATTGACACTGAAGCTGTGTCTGCCTGAGGTGCTGTGGTTGGACTGTGTGTCCTGGACACACTCAGGTTGACGTTTAAAGGGAAGTTAATGGAGAGCTGAGCCTTTACCAGGGATGTAGTCCCGAGGCCTTCGCTGGAAAGATTCCCTCTGTACGAGGCCTGAAACAAGGACTCACCTTGGTCTTCCCAGCTCTTCATCACAGGCGGGTGAGAGAAGCCAGTTGGCATTCTCAGCGTTTCTCCATGACATCTCCATAGCAGATCTCCACCTTCGTGAAATGCCCTCTGGATCTTAGCCAGGGTGGCAGACAGGGTGGCAGAAGTTTCACCACTGCGTCAAGCAGACTTGTGTCCACAGCTGTGCGCAGAAGAATCCGCACAGCTCTTCTGATTCGGTGACTTTCTCTGCCTGCTTCCCGTCCGCTCACTTCCTTCTCTCCTAGGTTGTTATGGCAACATGCCACACCTAGACAGCCATTTCTGCCATCTGTCCCAGTGGACCAGGCCACGAAAATTGGGGTTAGGCTTCATCATTTCTCATGATTCTGTGAGTCCGGTGGCTCGTTCTGCGGTCCCCTGGGGTATAGGTTGGGAGTGTGCTCCCCTGGGAAGTTTGTTTGTTTGTTTGTTTGTTTGTTTTTATTTATTTATTTATTTATTTATTTTAAAGAGAAAAAAAGATACAGGATTTCAAAATAAGATGATAGGAAATTAATGATGGTTATATTGCATATTGTTATCTTCAAAGTATTTGCTCACATGACCAGATATAGACAGGCAAAATTGATGAAACAAAATAAGCATTATCTGTGCCTTTCAGTGAAATCAGTAGTACAATCAGAAATCAGTAGTACAATTCTTAGCTGTCTTGTCTTTATATACATATCTTTTCTTTATTTCCCCCTTCCTTCTTTTCTCTTTTCCCTCATCCGAGTTGCTCTTTCCTTTTGAGCAGTTTCTTTCCCTTTCACAATATCTCTTGTACCTTTTGGACCTTATTTATTCTTTCAGTTTCCTACACGAGCAAGACAAATCAAAATTTATACATGTCAGTCTGGTTTATTTCACTTATGAGTATAGTGAAATATATGAGTCTAGTTGCGTCCATTTACCTATAAAAGCCTTGAGCTTATCTTTCTTTATAGCTGAGTAGTACTCCATTAGTACACTCACATCTTTTTTATCCATTCCTTGGTTGGGGGACATTTGGGTTGCTTCCAAGATTTAGCTGTTACAAATTGTGCTGCTATCAGCATGGGTACACATATATCACGGTGATATGATGTTTTCATTTCTTCTGGGAAAGTACCCAGAAGGGGAATAGCTGGGTTGAGTGGGGCCTCTAGACCTAGCTTTTCAAGGCATCTCCACACTGATTTCCACCGTGGTTGCCCCAGTGTGCACTCCCACCAAGGAGCAGGGTTCCTTATCCCCACAGCCCCTCCAGCATTTGTTGTTGGTTGACTTCTTAAGGATAGCCATTTGTTATGGGGTAAGATGGAATCTCAGTGTTGTTGTAATTTGCATCTCTCAAATGACCAATGATATTGAACAGTTTTCATATATTTATTTGCCATTTGTATTTCTTCATCTGAGAAGTATGTGTTCATCTCAGATGTCCATTTCTGGATTGGGTCTTTGAATGTGGGGGGCCTGACTTTTTGTCATTCTTCATATGCTCTAGATCTAAATCTTTTGTCTGAGGGACAGTTGGCTAATTTTTTTCCCAATTCATGGGTTTTCTTTTCACTCTATTGGTGATTTCTTTTGATGTACAAAAACTTTTTAATAAGATGAGATCCCAGTTATTGATTCTTTGAACTATTTCCTGTGAAGTTTGGTTTTTGTTCATGAACTCTCTGCCTACCCCTGTGTCTTCAAGATTTCTACCTATTTTCTCTTCCAGTAGATTTAGCATTTCTGTTTTAATATTTAGATCTTTGATCCATTTTGACTTTAGTTTGTTGCACAGTGCTAGACATGGGTCTAGTTTTAGTCTTCAGTATGTGGAGAGCCATTTTCCCCCGCACATTTATTAAAGAGGCTGTCTTTCTTCTAGTAAACATATTTGGCCCCTTTGTCAAAGATAAGGTAGCTGAGTTTGTAGTTGTATCTGCATCTTCTAATCTGTTCCACTGATCTCAGGTCTGGTTTTTTTTACCATTACCGTGCTGATTTTATCACAGAAGTTTTGTAGTATAATTTCAAGTGAGGGATTGTGATGCCTCCTGCCTTGCCTTTGTTGCCCAGGATTGCCTTTGCTATTCTAGGCCCCTTCTGGTTCCAGGGAATTTTAGGAATGTTTCTCCAGTTCAGTGAGATATGCTAATGGTATTTTGATTGGGGTTGCAATATATCTGTATGACAGTTTTTGGAAGTATGGCCATTTTCACAGTGTTGGTTCTTCCTATCCATGAGCAAGGGCTATCTTTCCATTTTCTGAAATCCGCTTCGATGTCTTTTCGGTGTGGGAAATTCTAATCTTCTGTCAGTTGCTGGCCTTCTGGGTGCAGAGGGAAAGGTGGAGAGAGAGCAGTGTCACCTCCATCTTGGTCCCATTCTTGGGCCTCGGTCCACTAGACACATTTACACCGAGCCCAGGGCAGCTTGCCGCTCTCACGCAGTAGCTAAACCAGAAATCCAGCAGACAAGTTTCTACCATGGACTTTCCAACGTACACAACATACAGCCGTCGTATCTAACTGAAGGACTGAGAAGATAACAATACTACCCTCTGTTCCTGAAAAACTTCCCCCAGACTCAGCGCGCCCCCTCTCCTGGGGAGGACGGTGGGTGGGCAGGAGCTGCGGGCAGGTGGGTCGCGGTTGGATCTTGGCTGCGCTCTGCACACGGACGGAGAATAAGCTGAGTGGCTGCGTGGGGCGCCCAGCGCCTGGCCTGTGGGCATTGCTCAGAGCTGCAGTTCCCCCTTGCTTTCCCCTCCTGCCCAGGGTGATCCTGGCCTCGAACTGGCTCTCTCCTCAGGTGCTGCCCACATGGTGGAGGCAGACGTGCTGCTCGGGAGTGCCGGCGCGGAGAGTGGCCAGCCCATCATGGCGCATCCCCCTGACACCCGCAGTGACAACTCACTGCAGGCCTGGCTGGCCGCGCTCCTGCCTAGTACCAAAGGCATCAAGCTGGACTTCAAGAGGTACCGCACTCACGCAGCCTCCCTGAGAGCAGCTGGCGGGGAGTGAAAGCCACGCCTGATTAGGGATGATTGTACTTCCTACCAACCAGAAAAGCAGCTGTGGCCTTCAGGTGTTTCCGGAATGGACTGAGGACCTGCAAAGCTCCTTGCTAAAATTGTTTCTTGTAGCCCTTTGAGGCTAACGTGAGTTTTTAGGGGAGCTCATTGGTAGTGCCTGCTGTGGTGACAGGGTGTAAGTTAAAATGCTTCTTTGCTAACAAGTTGCCTAAGAGAGTTAGGAGAGGTTTGTTCAAATAGTGAATGCCCCTGATTTGACGGATGTTTGTAAAGGGCTGTTCTCCAATAACCAGAGTGTCCTGGCTGTTGTGGAGCATTAATAATGAAGAGCAAGATGAGAGATCACTGTCACTGTGGCCATCCCAGGAAAGCTTGCTTTCATCACATTTGGCACTGTAAAATGGCAGGGGAAGCCAGGCCTAGCCCGTGACTCTGGAAAACCTCACCCGGAGCCTGTAGAGGCCACTGCCACTGGACCCCAGGATAGGGGTCCCCTGCCTCCTCTCTGAGTCATATTTCAGATTGAGTTGCCTCAAAAGAGTACAAGGCTTTGGCAGTCTTACAGGACCAAGATGACGGCCGGTGGGCATGCCACTCACCCATGCCTCTGCCAGTGAAGACACTGGCCCACAGGACGGGCACGGGGTGCCCAGTGCCCTGGGAGTTCCAAATTGTGGTCCTAGCATGGCTTTGATACAACACAAGTCTGGAAGCGTCTGAGACAGAAATGGCAGCATCCGGGTCAGAGTGGGCAGGCCCAGTGCCAGGGCTTAGTCCACCACGACAGGCTTGCATCTTGGGTAGAAGAGGGAGGAGGATGGGGTGCGTAGACAGAGGGGACGTGGCAGGAAGGAGGGGCTCGGAGGTGTCCTGTCCCCAGGAGAGGGTCCCACGTCCTCTGGCCTTCGCTGCAGGCTGACTGTCCTGGTCATGAGCACTTGTAAAGGGTAGAAGCACCCATCTTAGAGTTCAGAAGACAGGATCACAAGTGGGGAGGCTGACCCCTAGAGTTTGGGTATTGGGGCCCTGGCCTGCAACCACTGAGCTCCTGCTCAGGGGTACAGCGACAGAATAAAACACAGACAGGATACATTTCTTAGTTACAAGGGGCGTCAGGGTGGTCAAAGCCCAGTGACAGGCTAGGCACGGTGTCCTTGGCCTTTGTTAGATGCACAGTGTGATTGGGGATTGCTGGTGGCTTCAGGAAGTGGTGGGGTGAACCGCTGACGTAGTCAGGGTTCAGGGATTGAGGAACGATGCATTTTTGGACAAGCACATGGGAGCACATCAGGGTTAACTATAACCCGATTGCTAACTGCAACTGCTGAGCTCGATGGGATTTGTGTGAGTCCAGTCCTCAGCTCCCCTGTTAGCTTGCTTTGAGGCACCAGGACTTCACAGACTGTTTGCTGGTCTCGGCTCTGGGCATTGGCCCAAAGATTAATCTGTCCCTAAGCCAGCTGGGGGCCTCCCCACAGGTCTAGGACAGACTCTCAACTTATTTTTGTGCCAGCTCAATACTGTTAATCACTACCCACTGTGCACCACATCAAGCTGGTCCTCAGCGTTTGGCGACAGTTGTTTAAAAAGTAAAAGTGACGTAGGCTGAATGAAACCTTGTTCAGACATCTGTAGCTATTATCAGCTAGAATATAGAAAAGGAAAGAAAAGGAATGAGAAGCTGCTTTTCAATTTTAAATAACTAAATATCCTTGTCTCCACTTTCCAAAAAAGGTGCTTACAATAAAAGGAAAAGTGAATTTATGAAAATTTTAAGGACATATGGTTTTGGGCTTTGCAGTCATTTTTAGAATGTGTTCATGCTTCCAGATTCCCCCACAGATCTCTGAAGGGAAAGAGGGTCTCTTTCTGACAGCTGCCTCCAAGACCCAGGGCTGGGCACTGGGCGTTCCCTGAGGGCAGATGCAAAGGCTGTGCGGGGCTTGGTTTGTGGTCCTGTCTGCATGCTCTGATAAGTGAGTGCGTGTTTCTACCAAATTGTCCCACCCTCAGTGACCCCAATGTGGAACTCGAGACCTCCCTCTAGTCCCCAAGGAGTGGCATCATTTACCCTGTACAGACCCCAGAAGTCCCTTGCATGCGAAGGAAGTGTGGACCCGAATTGTGAGACATGGAACATGTTAGCTTTTCTTCCTGGTACTAAGGGATCTTGGATTCTGTTTAGTCCAGGGACTGTTGCCTTTCATTTGTGTTATGAATTTGAGAACCGTAAACTGTTAAGACTTTCGTCATCCTGTGTTGTGCTGACCATGACTGTGCCCCAGCCTGGAAGCAGTGGAACCCGCCATGGCCCTCTTGGATGCAGTGAGAGGTGGCCTGCGCCGTCCTGTGTGGATCAACGCTGATATCCTCCCTGGTCCGAGTGGAAGCAGCAACATCGTGGACGCAAAGCCCTTTATAGACACGGTGACATCCTTCTTTCCAGCGGTGACCCTGTCCCTGGGCTGGACGACAGAATTGCATCCAGAGAAAGCCAATGAAGGTGATGGCTCTAATCGTGACTTGATCATTGGTCAGATTAAAGTAGCCACCATTTATAAAAATACTGTCTTTGCTACAAAGCCAAAGCACATTCCCCAGATCACAGCTTCTGCCCGTGTGTGCCCAGCCCTCCTGCCTGCTAGTTCAGGTAGACACTGTGCTCATGGCCACCTCTGTCACCAGCTTCTGTAGGGATATCTGGAAGGACAAAGTGGCCCTGACCCATGCCGAGCTGGTCTTGAGCCGGTCGCATTCCAGGCTGGCCTTCTTGCCATACCCCTGGGGAAGCACAGGGAAGTTTCTCAGCTGACCTGCAGGCTGAAGGGCTCGTGCTCTGCCCTGGACAGCAACCGTGTCCTCTCTGGCCGCCCGGAACAGCAGGCTGTGTCCCCTCCTTCTCTTCATGTCTCCCGCGGTGGGCTGGACTGCCGCCACCTCCTGCACCCATCTCTCCGCTTCTCCCCACATCCCCTGGTGGTGACTTGCGCATCACCAGCCAGAGGTCAGGTAGATGCGCTGGGCCTGTGTCCATGGGACGGAGATGGCCAGCTAGACAGGTGTCCAGGGGTGGTGGGAGGCACTGACTTTTTACTCATTCACTGTGAGTGTTCATTTAATTTTCTTATTAGTCCGAGTTTGTAGTCACAATGAGTGCAAGCATGGGGCATGGGGCATGGGCGCATGCGCAGAACGCATCCTAACGCTTCCCCTCTCGGACTCTCCCTCGGCTCCTCGGTCCTCTTCCAATTTCCAGAAAATGTCTCTCCCTGTCTGCTCTTGTCTATTGTTGTCTTTTGTGATTCTTTTTTGCCATGCTGGTGATGGGACCCAGAGCCTTGCACACAGGTGGCAAGTGCACCCTACTGAGTCCTCCTAACCCCAGGTGTCACGTTCAGTGTCATCTCGAGGTCCAGTGAGCGGCGCCACTGTGTCTGCGGCCCTACTGACCAGCACCGGTGGGAGCTGAGAGAAGTAGCCAGCCCCATCGGAACGCTCCCCTAGCTCGCCTGTGTGCTCCTGTCATCGAAGTGCGTAGCGCATGGCCAAAGCTGAGCAAGATGAACGTGGAAGCACACAGCATCTCCTCCCTGACCTCGCCCCGGGATCCCACAGGCTGACCTTGACCTTGATCTATGCCCCATCGTCAGCATCTCGGGCTTTCCCCTCTCTTCTTAGGGTGCAGTTTTAAAGTTGAGACTTCATAGATGTATAGTCGGGGAGATATAGCTCCTGTTAGCAGTCCCTTCTAATAGAAATTCTGTTTCCTAGTTTTTAAAGAAAAGAGCATTTCTGTTTATCAGAAATTTAGCTGCTAAACTACCATATCCACTTAGAATTCCTGTAAATGTTCCTGACCTCCCTTTACTTTACAGCCTAACTTTTGATAGAGTTTAGGGTGATTTTTTAAAAATTGTCTTCGATGCTGTTCATGAATAGGCAAGTTTATTTTCTGCATGTCTTAACAAACATGATTTATAAAGTCAGCCTTACTATTGCTTCTATTTTAGGTAAAATGTGCAAGTAATTTGGCATACCCCAAAGAAAACTGAAGTTAATTCTCACTCACACAACTAGTAAATATCTAGCAGCCACCTTTTCTTGGAAAAGAAAATTTAGTTAACAAAAATAGAAAGTCTCAGTTTATAAAGAATATGAGGGCCAGATGTGCACACCTGTAATTCCAGTACTCTGGGAGGAGGCTGAGGCAGGAAGATTACAAGTTCAAGCCTATCCTGGGCAACTTAGAGACTTAGTGAGAGCCTGTCTCACAATAAAAAATAAAGAAGGATTGGCATGTAGCTCAGTACATAGGTCTGAGTTTCATCCCTCACTACTGCGGATGAGTAAACGAATAAACAAAAAGAATACGAATGACCCTGTGTTATCTAAAGACAAGCCTTAGACTATTTAAGGTAAATAAAATAGTGTCAGATTTGTGTCTATGCACTGGAAAGATCAGTAGAAGCGTTTATGTGTGCTGAAGACTGAACCCAGGGCTTGTGCCTGCTAAGCTCATGCTGAACCAGTGAATGGCATCTCCAGCCCCAGTAGGACACATTTTTTGCTATTGTTCTTAGTTGTTTAGACAGGATCTCACTATGTAGTCCAGGCAAGCCTGGAACTGATGATTCTCCTGCATCAGCCTCCCAAGCACTAGAATCATGGGCATGTACTTTTTATTTTTTTATTTTTATTTTTTCCAATCATTTTATTGGCAGCCAGGCACGGTGGTGCATGCCTGTAATCCCAGCATGTGGAAGCTGATACAGGAGAATCGTTGCAAGTTCAAGGCCAGCCTGGGCTACAAAATGAGCTCAAGGCCAGCCTGAACTGCATAGTGAGCCACTGTCTCAAAAAGACAAAAAAGAAAAAAAAAAGATGTTATTGGTACATTTTAGGTATATACAATGATCACATTCATCATACAGAATTTGTACCTGTGCATGATGTAACTTGATTCTTTCTGTCCCGTTCCCCCACCTACCCTCCAATCCCTCCTCCCCTCCCTGTTTACAAAAACTTTGTTTCCATTTTTTTATCTTCTCTTTCTTTTTACTTTTCCTTCTTTCCTTTCCCCTTCCCTTCTCCCTAGTTTTTTTGTTTTGTTTCGTTTTGTTTTTGGTCTTTTTGAGACAGGGTCTCACTATACAGTTCAGACTGGCCTTGAGCTCACTTTGTAGCCCAGGCTGGTCTCCAATTTGCAGTGATCCTCCTGCCTCAGCCTCTGAAGTTCTGGGGTTACAGGCATGTGCCACCATGCCAGGCTCTCCTCCTCTCTAGATTTTTCTCTTTTTTTGTACAGGGACTCAAACTCAGGACCTTGTACTTGCCAGGTAGGCACTATACCACTGAGCTAAATCCTCAGCTCCCTCCCTAGATTTTTAATCTACATTTTCCACTCAAATTATTTTCTCCCCTTAAGTGGTCTTTTAATTCATTTTGAATCCAAACGGAAATTTTCATGAGTTGTCTATAAATTTCCCTTTGAACTATCTGTAGATTTACTTATTCATATGTAGTTAAGTTTTTAAATTGATTTTCTGGAGTCCAGACAGAAACTTTAATGTCTTTCTTCTCCTTTCAGGGTACAGCTGGGCAATGGTGAGAGAGATGGAGTCCATATGCAGTGGACTAAGTCAGCCTGTGACCTTTCCTGTCCGGGCAGTGTTGGTCAGACAGTCCTGTCCCCAGTTACTCTGGCTGCTAAAGAGATCAGACAGGTACGGGTTCATCTCATAGCTAGCATGTGTATGTGCATGTGAGAGACAGTGTGCAGAAGGAGGGACAGAGATGGAGAGAACTGACTATGTGCATGAGTCACGGCACCGAGGTGAACCTGCACTGATGCCTAATGTGACCATATGTGGAGTGTGTTGGTTTGGGGCTTATTTTTGCAAGGGGAACAACATATAATACAGGACACATATTTTATATGATTATTTATAATAGTCACACAAAGAACAATATACAAAAGAGTGCAGGAAATCTGTCCACACGCTAAGGCCAAGGAGTCCTGCTGAGGGCCTGGGTCTCATGACAATGTCCTATATAAGTCTAGCTGAATACCTAGAGCTCATAAAAACGCCTCCCACCAGTCCTACTGGAGGCCCAGAGCCCATGGCAACATCTCTTTTTTTTTTTTCTTTTTTTTTTAAATTTTATTTTAAAGACAAAAGAATGGAGACCTATGAACCAGAAAAGCCATAAACAATACAGAAAATACAAAGTTATACAGAATATAGTAGGGAATTAGAACTGGATGTTGTATTACATAGTTATCTTCACATTAGTTAACACAAAAACATTAAAGGAAATACCAAATTATAGAGAAAATAGTAGGGAATTTGCACTGGATGCTGTATAATATAAAGTTATCTTCACTTCT